>LUCH01000506.1:12171-119688 GCA_013368495.1 Paragonimus heterotremus
CCCTCTACTCATCCAGACCCAGGTACGGACTACATTTCACGTTTACGACAGCACATGTCAAGCCTTCGTTTCACGCCAACTCGTCGTCGCTGGCGCCGGGAACAAAAATCTCCAGATTTGTTCACATGTAAATTTGTGTTTATGCGCCAAGACACCATCAGGAAACCGTTACAACCACGGAATTAATCTATCGGTCGTCCAACGAATCTCACCACTGGCGCTGTTCTCCTATCTGGTAGTGGTCTGTTCAACCTAACGGACTTTGACCTATCAGTGAGTCGTTCGTATTTTACCGATATATCTCTTGTTTAATTTGTACGTCTATACTTGGGCCTATCCATAACCGTTACGACTCTTCTTTGACACTACCATATTTCGGTTATTTTTATCATTTGACTGACTAGGCCACTACAACAGTTTTGTCTTCGTTGTTGCACTCCGACCGATTAGGAGTGTTCATCATTTTAACCGTACACTTGTTACACTGCTGTTAAAACTAACGAAGACAGGTTGTGTATGCACAAACCACTGACACCAACAACGTTCAAAAGGTGTATGATTGACGTGCAAGGTAAAATTACCCGTGTCACTGATATTGTTTCTTATGTGTGAAATAAATAAGTGTATGGGAGATGCAGAAATCAGCCCCCACTTTCTAACTCTACAGGTGCTACTGATGTGAGTGAGGCCTTAGTTTACAGTATGCATTTTTATTCCTTTTTGAGTTTATAACCGATATGATGAAATCCTCATTCTATACTGGTTGAGTCACTCTACGCATTGGAAAATGCTGCCGCGGACGTTTTGAATAACTCAGACAGCAAACATTCAGTGAAGTCTTGATGAACCACGTAAACCACAACAGTCTTGCTGAGTAAATCTGTAGGTTTTTTCTGTCAAGAAGCGAAGACTTGAGCCTATATTAGTTAAAATTAATTTCAGACGCACATTCTGTGGCACACGTGTACAGTGAAGCTTCCGAAAACATTCTTGGGTGTCATCTTTGTTTATGTTGATTACTTTGTTCATGTACAAGTTCTAATTTCGGGGAGAAGTCAATCGCCGGGCTATGTTACAGCTAGTACATATACATGCAGTTCAGTGATAATAAGTTCTTGTACTGCTGAACAGAACATTAAACAGTAACAAATTGCAACATTGAGCGCCGTAACATGAATCCATTTGTTCATTTGGCTAGTTGCACAAGTTGTAAGCTTAGCGCATGTTTGCGATATACAGTACTGATCATATTTCGCCAGTAAATGTATCGTTATCTTTAATAATAGTAACATATTCAAATGTTATTAATAGCCGGCACGTTATTCAGAACACAAAACTTGGTCGGTTATATAAAGGCACTTACGTAATCAGGTCAGGCTAGAACTCGCTCGGCCTCACAAGAACTGATGTTTTGATTTACAATATAACACAAAATATAGATGTGGAACACTGCTCCTTAGCTGCTGGTTGGAACAGGTGTACAGCTAGAGTCATCGTTCTGATGGTTCGTTCACTGCTGTAGCATTTCCAATCATACTAGTGAATCGAACAAGCAGTAATAGGTGAAAGTCCACCAGCTATATTTCTATCGAATTGAGGAACACTGGCTTCATCTTTCGTTGCTGAGCATTTCGCATATGCAACAAATTTATTTGTTGGCACATCACGTTTGCATCCAATGCAATATCGCCTTTAATGGAGCTATACGCAAAGATGTTGCTCGGTCTTTTGATGTCCCTAGAGAATTACGAATAATCAGCCACGATAATAGTTGGCGACAGCAGTCGGTTTCTCCATTTGTTTCGAGAGTATTTACTGCTGGCTAATTAGGTGACAACGGAGTTTGAATATAAATCGCTTCTTTCAGCAGCCTATACCAAAACGCATCCCATTTGCTCAAGCCAAGTCGGGGGACAAACCAACATGAGTGAAAAGCAAAATAACCACGTATTGCACTAACCAAATCAAATCCACTGAAATTGTATGCATCACTTCCAACAATAGCGTATAATACCTGATGTTGATCGGAGACTTATATCTGACACTTTACAATGATTAGTTATGCTTGAAATTTTGAGAAATTACAGACTAGATTATAGCATGATTCAGCTAATTTGTGTAAATCAATTCGCTATTCGATTTTTCTGAACGATAAAGGAGTAATAATTCACATCGGTTTGGCGAATTAATCCGCACCAATCTTCATATTGCGCACCACCAGACACAAGGATAGATAAACGGACAGACAAACATCGCATGATCAATCCCGACCGTGGTTAGATTCAATACATAGAGTAGTCAGTCCTAAACAGGGTTCGAAACAGTAACCTTCTGTGCTATAAGCTTAGTCTCTTAGTTTTTCAGTCCTTCAAGCGTCGTTGAGAAATGGCGGCTAATCCAACTTTGGGGCAAAACATGTTCTTTTGATCACTGTTCGGATACCATTAGTAATTCACGCCAGCAGCTATAAACAAAACACACAACAACCTTTGGCACATTTTTTATGTAGTTCACAATCTCGTACTGAATTTTTTCAGCGTTTTGTTTTATGCACACTGCTTTTTGTTCTATAGCAGTCAGACAAAAATTGGCTTCATTACATTGCATTATTATTCCCTCTACATAATACTTTTCCTTACCCTTTTTTTTGTTTGCCCATCTTTTCATTACGAGAAGTTGAATTAATTCTAGCTGGGCAACCCTTTAATTTGTTTATCGGGACTATACTAAACAGCTGACGTTTCCTCTTGAATTGCGGTAATCAATTCACAAGTGTAACAGTCTCCTCTGCTTTCGAACTTCTCTCAAAACGTTTCTCCATATGTGGCCTGCATGGTCAGATTTGATAGAAAACGACGTATTACTGTAACCTGTTCTTAGGTCACTTTTGTTGATGACGTACAACTCGACTGAGAGCACCAAAACATAGAGTGGATTTCTACTGGAGCAGCCCACCAGATGAAAGTAAGTTGAATCACAACAAACGTCTCGGCAGCTTCTCAAAGGAAGCATTTTATGAGTTTCAAAATAATCGTCGATAATTATCACTTCTCTTTTATCATTATCATGTAATTTGTAAACCGGAATTTGCTTTTCAGGATTACTTTTTGATTTATTTAGGGACCTAGAGACATCTGCCCATTCTGATAAATATGTTACACACCGTAAGGAAATAACTGAACCGTGTTACTTACTTCAGTCTACGATTTAAGCTGGGTACGTATGCTTGAAACAAAAGCGCACGTAAACGCCATGCCTAAACCATAACACATTCTTTATTTCCCAACTAGAAAACATCTATGTTATAATTTTGAGCACGTTTCCTGATACGTAACTGAAATATTTTTCAATGTCGCCAAAGTATTAATCCGTGCATATTCACTAGTCAGTTTATTCAATTTGTCAAGCATTTTTCAGACGAATTATCCATCTACAATGCTGTACCAGTTACTGTAATGTGTTCTAATGTCATTGATTTTTACTCTATTTTTTCAGAGGATATCATGAAATGCAGAAGAGATTACGCTCATTCAGTCACCTCTGGACGCAGAGCTTAACAATAAACGCCTTACACAGGGCAACAGTTTCGTCTCTGTCAGTCACAATAATGTCGTTGTCTTCGACACATTTCCTTGCTCATAATTTGATTGTGTTATTGGTCAGGAAACCACCAAACAGATAACCAGCGGGTTCTGTTGCAAGTGCACACAATACGGTACATCTCATAAGACAAGAGAAATACCTAGCACAAAATACCCTGACACAATCACATGACGTAAAGGGCACACGGTAGTTTGGAGAGGATTTTCGTTCCTAACACTCACACAACCTCATTCAGCGAGCTCTCATTGGTTCGATCTCTGATTCGCCACAACCTAACTGATTTCTGTCGTATTGTCGGGATTCTCGTAGCTCTAAGTAATTTTTAGTGTACTGTTGTTTGAATAAAACCGTTAGAACGCAAAAACTGATAGATACAAACTTTCAGTAGTGACTTTTCAGTACCCAGTTTGCAACAACAAAAAACGATCTTTTTATATCAAACGGTTAGGGGGGTTAGAATGGATAGTTGACTGATGGATTAGGAAATGTCATCAAGTCTGAGGAATGGTCAGGTTCACGAACAATTGTTTCTGTATGCATAGAGTCCGTTTCAGTCGATTGATTGCGACCGTTTCAGCAAACCACAAGAATCGTGGGTTCGAGAACATTCTGATTGGACAAACTAGAGCGATGAGGTGACTAGTGGTTAAAATGCGCCTTGTGATTGCGGACAGTGGTGACTTTCGTGTTTCAGCGACACTGCCATTCTTCTGCAATAAAGAGTTCTACACTCACTTGGGAAAGTGACCCCTCCCTGTGGAGATCAAATAGCTCTCGGTTCTGCCTGTCTAACTTTCTTTGCAGTTATATGTAAATCAGGTAACACGATGTAAGGTAGCACGGAGAAACTGATCTTATTTGATTGAAGACACAGGCAGCTTCTGGGTCCGAGCCGGTGCACCGAATTCCACTACGTTAGTTGTCTAATTACTCAGATTCTTTGTATTTGCGTTGTACAAAGCAAACTGTAATTAACGTTGAATGACTTCTATACAAACCCTGTTTATTTTCACAGTGACCACCTGTTCGGATGGCGGTTTCCGTCTATTATACCTTTCTATGAACCGTTCTGGATACTCGTTAGCTTGTAATGTAGACGTGATCAGTTCTAATTCCCTCGCAGGACTATCCTGTGTACAGATTCACATTACGTGTGTGAATAGTGTATTCACTAACGCTCGTTTATGATGGACCGGTGTGAAGCTACTACAGCTCCGGTATTGACCGCACCACGTGGATCTTCTAAAAAAATCCCTTTCAAAATAGCCATCTTTTTTTGTTCACGTATGTCTGTTACAACGTTTCTTAAATTTCAAGTATGTTTTGCTATTTGTGTTATTCACCTTTTGCTTATAAATTAATATAGAAAAGATACAATTGCGAAAAATCTGGACCTCGGATGGATTCGAACCAGCGACAGAAACACCATGCCCAAACGCAACAAGCGCTCTACCATCTAATCTACGAAGCCACGCCGGAAGCTCAGAAATTTCACATGGTAAATAATTTACCAAAATCTGCTGTTGCTGATAGGCTACATGGATTGATGTGGTTAGTTTTATATAGCTTTAGTAGAAGTTCGAGGATTTAAGTTATTTCAAACTGAACGGCAACCACTTTTGATCAAGACCTCCGCATTCAGATACGCCTGTCAGCTAGCCCATTTTGAAAGAAAATACTGGTCTTGATTTTTGCTCAACAGTAGTGCAGATCCTCCTCCGGACCGAAATTCGCTTTTCGACCCTGATGTATGTGAGACCAGGAGATCAACCAAAATGCTAGTGTATATACTGCAAACAACTGTGGGTATAAAAATGTCCATTTTGGTCCTATTTTACTTCAAGTAGCTGGTTTTAATGGCATAGTAATACAATCACTGAACAGCGAATGAGAGCGGAGAGCCCAAATATTTCTTGAACAAGTTCAACGAAAAAGTCTGGATCCTTTAACAGTATTTTCCACTGGCGTATAAGTAAACTTTTCAACTAATCATACAAAACGCAATTGAATGAAAGTTTTATTTTAGCGTCAATCAAAACTGACACAATTAGCGGTTTACTTGATTCGATCAAATCGCGCCTAATATGAGAAGGATGTGATGATAATTCTGGTTGCTTTTTGAGAACGTGGCCAGAATTAATTAGCTGGCCGTTACAAGAACCTGCACCACGAATGAGCTGTAACAAGAGTAAAACTGGAGTCCGTTACTTATTTTCGAGAACAACTGGATAAGCTGTACGGTTTTTTACGAGTATTGATATGCTTTCTTTGACTAGAATAGTTTAACAAATAGCCTTTCCAGAGTCGAATTTTTATATTTTCAAATTATTGTGTGAACTGAAGTGATTGAAACTTTTAAAGCTGTAAGCACCATATCATGGAATACGGCTTGCATTTCTAACTCTGGCTGAACACAAAAGATCAAAACCAAACAAACGTGCTTGAACACGGTGGTTTTACCTTCAAAACCTCACTTCGTCCAAGTTCCATTTTTGATAGTTTAGCATGTGACAAAACATTCACCTAAACATGTTCCACTGTGAATCTCACTCCCGGTTTACGTAGCCTTGTCGACAAACCCCAGGTTCAATTAAGAGCATTGAACTGATTAAATGGAACATTGTTTCCAAGGCTACGTGCTGTGATTCACAGGTTAATGTCTTTTACAAAAGTAAAAAATTCTCCGGTTTTACGTTCTTGCTTCTACCTTAGAAGACGGTTTGTGGGTGAAAACAAAATTTGATTGAAAATAAATGAATGGAAAATTCTATGAAGCTGCTGACTGAAATCAATTCTGTAACGCACACACTGAAACAACATTCTGTCAAGCATACCGTGTTAATGACCTGTGAGACTAGTCTGGAATACCGGCTAGGAGACTTGTAATGTCGACTGTCTCTCAAGTATTCGATGATCAAGTGATGTTTTAACACTCTTAGGCGGTTCAGTCGCAACCACGCAAAATCCCAGAACTTATGAAACAATACACTATCACAAAATGACATAACAGCATATTTGTAAGCTGACTGCCTGATTATGAATTATTTAACTGAGAATAACCATGAGATGAACAGATTTGGTGAGCAAAGCGTATGTGACGGCCCGCTAACATATGTTAAATTCATGCAATAAACGATTTACACCAAAAGAGCCAATTTATTTACAGCGCGTGGACGAAATTTCTCCGACTGTTATTAACGTTAACCGCTCACATGCCAGAATAAAAGCATTCATAAAATACCCAGGCAAGTATACAAAATCATTATACAGCTCGATCCAGTGAATCTGATATAGAGCACAGCATCACTCTCAGGAATAGTACGTTGAGAATAATTTTGGCTGTCTTCAGATATCAATGTCATGATATCAATTTCGAATACTGTGCTTTTCGTGGTTCGGTTTACTAAACCAATAAAAGCAATAGCCAAATAACTCATTTGTGTTCAGTGATACACTTATGGACATGGATGTTTTGGAAGATTATATGATAGCGGATAGTTCCACTAAAATGTGTACGAGACATGAGTTTTAGAGGCCCTATTGATTTTTGGGCTAATCAATCCGCTCAAAATTAGAAACAAAGCACTACATTAAAGGTACCTAGTTATTTCCGTAACACTCACCTGTTGAGAAGAACGCCGATTGATTGGACACAACTTATTTGCGATTAAGAACCGACCATGAAGAAACTGGTGATCTACTTAGCAGCCAGTTCTAGTTAACACTTTAAAATACACGATAATGCAGACAAAAGTCACAGAGACAACAGTGGTTGACTATCTTGACTTTGAACCCATCTTGAACACACTGTTGTCAGTCTGTTGTATAATAGGCGGCTTCATTTGTGAGTAGTTTACTACTCACAAACGTACATCAGGGACTAAGGGACAAACCTCAACGCCAGGAAGATGACAGAAGACGACCAGAAGCGACTATCGGAACAGTGTGTACGCGCTATGGGGGAGGTGCCACCAGGGCAAACGACAATGTACTACTTGTACCGTAGTTCATGCAAAAAAGGAATGTGCAGGCCAAGTGACGTTTGCGGTCACAACAAATCCTGAGGCGGATGTTGCAAGGTTACATCATATTATTTTATACCAACAAGTATGTGCTGCAAGTAAGTACTAACTTAGCAGAATTTCTGAGATGGGCAGATAGAGCCTTCCAGATTTCCGGCATACTCCGTTAAAAGGTGTCATGCCAGCAAATCGATTTGCATGCACGTTTTCGGAAATGCATGTGAAAACTCATCACGTTCTCGAGCAATATAATTGTATTACGCTGTGAGTCAATGACTAATAGAAATGCGGTTTTCGGGGGACATCACTCAGAAGTTATCGTTTTATTCAACAAATATATGCACCAGACATGAAAATGGTTTCCTTTGGATTTAGACGTACACATCGTTGACTAGATCAACATTTGAATATGAATCATTATATATACAATTCTGCTGGGCTAATCTTTGCGAAATCAAGCTGACAGTGCTGCCGGTTTTGCCTATCCTCTGTCTGCCTTATTCAGAAAAGTGGGCCAGTCAGGTTTCGTAATCTCTATCCCCATCACAATCTGCATTTCAACCCCGACCGACTTTTTGAGAAGCAGACTGGTAATGATCATCTTACTACACACATAACCATATTATCTTGTCTAAACGCACAGCCATATTCGTCCATTACTGTGATACATAAATAACTGAATTTTTGTTTATTCCGTTTAATCCGAAAGACATAATTGGCAAGTTCTCTACCAGTTTGGCTCACTCGAATGCAGCGCTTAGGACTGATTAACACACCTATAATGGATATTTTAGGAGTACATTCACTTTATTGTAATCACATTTATCGGCAAACATCTCAGTGATATTGAGAAAGAAACATTAGTACTGGTCTAACGCCTGTCGTTCAAGGAAAAACCTGCGATGAAGTAGGTGTTTAGTATTACCTCATAAAATTGATCAACTTCTTGGAAACCGACAGACAGTGTCAATATATTCATCACACGTCCACACTTGTATGTTGACGTCAATTCGTGTACATCCTTACCTACTTTGTGTGATAGATGATTACATCCTTATGTAGCTTATCGTGAAGTCCTGAGTCTATAGTCTGTTCTGACCTATAGATTGAAGTATTTTGATAGGTCTTTCATTTGCTTTACTCAAATGAAAGTCTAGTTAAAATAAGAGTGTAAAAAAGATACAGTTTGTTTGGTGTGTTATGTTGAAACAGTGATTTGTATGCTAGTCTGGTTTTACAATACTAACATCGAGCATGATTGATCGGTGAAAGGCAAATTTGCGTTTCCCCTACATGCAGTTTCATCTGCAAACTGAGAATGGTAAAATTCTTGGAAGAGTGTTCGTCTATAAGCCGGATACACTTTTCGATGCGTTCACTCAATAAACCTCAGGAAATTGAATGAAAATATATCAACTTCACTAACCCGGTGATTTTTCCGTTAAAAATCCCGTTACTGCTGAACAAATGGAGTTGAAAACTAAAAGCAGATGCGATCCATTATTGAGGATGTGTGCAATGTTTTTTTTGCAAAATTCCTCGATTAGGCGATTTCCAGTCCAGCACGTCTGATTTCGTTTTTTCACATATAATGCAAAAACTATTATCGCAGCCTATAAATCACGTAGTTTTAGGGAATATTTATAGAAGGAAACCCTCTTGCTCTGAAAATGGTTCAAAGTAGTCGATAAAAGAAGATATATTCTAAGGTCACGTAAGGAACAAACGACGTAATTGGAACACTTGAGAGGTGTAGACTTACTTTTTATAACATGACTAGTTGATATGAGTCGAAACTATTCAGAGCGGGAACGTACTACACAAACAAATCAATCAAACAAAAATGAAAAACCATTAAATGTGAAGGTATTAACAATGCAGAGCAAGTGCTATCTCATAGTCAAATTAGCGTCGGAAGAACAAAGTCTCAACATACTAACTAATTCCATCAGGGTGAAAATAAGCGGAATGTAGCCAAAGTGTTAACAAAATGAAACGAGGGTCAACTTCGAATCGAACTTTTTAGCACTGCTTGACGTAAACAAATTCCTTATCCGTATTTAATACAGAGAGTGAAACAGACTCTCATTTTTGTGTTTGCTAGTGTTCAATTAGAACTCTTTATCCAACCTGCTATGGTATTCAGGTTTGGATAGGAACAACAGTTAACAAAGCTTCCAAGTACTAGAGTAATCAGTGCGGAACGGTTTATTTGACACGTCTACGGATTCCTCACGCGAACCGTCATAGAATTATGTCTGTAGTCTCAATCAAGTACAGCGCTGGCGGTGACAGTGGAGTCCATGCAATCAACGCCAAATCTCACATCATATATGAATTCTCGTGTGAGTGCCGGGCTACTTAAGTAAGCAGAACTGGGCGGCAGTCACGTAATTGGGTCAACGAACACATTCCAGTTTGGGTACACAAAACGGTGATGGATACTACATTATCGGGCTCAAATCAGTGTGTGACTAGTCACAGGGAACTAGCATCATCGATCACCCGTCACCTGTTGACTTGATGACCCCAGGTGAACTTGGAGAAGGCGTTTCAGACAAGTTACGCAAGAAAAAATCAAAAAGCTTCTCCGGTTCGCGGAGGCGGTAGCTATTAGCAAATGGAAGCCACTCTTTTGTGTACAGAAAGACTTGTTCGTCAGTACCAGCTTGTCCTGATAACTGATGTGTATGGATGTGTGTGCGTGTGTTTGTGTGGTTATTGATTTTGTCGGTTAAATTCAAAATGCCCACTGAACTTTGCTACATTGACCCACAGACTGCAATGTGCACCTGATGAGATGCAGCGAAATGTGTTCGGGAAATACATCGTATAAAAAATTGTCTCTGACTTAGCTGTAGAAATACGTCTGGATTGACATACTGTTGACAAGTTCAGGACCGAGGTTTCCTAAGAAATGTTCTCAGGAATAATCGACAAACGCAAAACAAGACTGGATTACGCTATTCAAGTAGATCTGTATGAACAGATCTTTGCGTGTAGTCAGTTTACTTCAGGTGTTTCTGCCATTCCGACTGATCAGTACAAGTAGTTGTACCCACGTTCCAGTCCAGCCATTAACAGTATGACAGTGTGTTGGTCATAAAAGCATATTCTATATGGCATTGCTGTCAGGGGTGCTGGACCAGTCGAAAAGACGTGGTGAAAGTGATGTCATTTCCCAACATTCAAAAGACTCGAGAAATAGGATGGCACTATCGTCTCGATAAAAGACACGCTCACTGTCTGCTAACTCCAATCGGTTAACCCGCGACTAGAACTTCCTAGACAGGTCGAAAACTCCGATCTCATTAAATTTGCTAGGCGATATTTTAGGTTACTGGTGAGCAGTCGCGGATTTGTTTAATTTCAACTTGAACATCGCTCACAATTGGTCGCAGCTGTCGCATTCCCATAGACTTTCCAGCCACAAGCAGAAGTGCTGAAGGGTTGACATATGATAATTCGGTCGTGCCTAATGTGAGGTCAATGGCACAGTGGTAAACATGGCTGCCTCATGAAAGCGTGGCCGGGGTTCTAGTCCCGGCAGTGACAAGAATATGCACTACCGACGAGCTGTGATGAGAGCGAAACTCGAGTCTAGTGCTTCTTTCCGGAAGGAGCCGACAGGAAATTCTCTGGGAATGCGACGGTTGCGATCAATTATGGGTGTCGTTCAACTTGAAATTAACCAAATCTTCGACCACTCATCGGTAAATAGGATGGCAGTTTGAAACAAAATAAAGTTGTATGTGGTTCGCCTCAACACAGAAGCTGTTACTGTGAGTACAAATAAACCAATAATGAAATGAGTGAGGTGTGTCAACCTTTGTTAAAATAACGCAAGTAAGTTTACCACACAGTATATACCGTTAGGTATAAGCCTTATACTTACAAAACATTGTAACCTGTAATTATAAGCTTTTGCGCCAATTTTGATTGGGTAACATTATAGTGGTGAAACTCCCTTATAGGTTGGCGCTGTGAAGTATCCGATGTTCGTGAATGTATCCACAGCGAGCATCCAAAGATGCAAGAGTTATAAACGTTCGATGTATCTGAGATGAGGCTGCTGTTAGGTGTAGTAAACTGTATTCTGTGTGACATCATGTCCATAGGATGTTCATTTACCTGACAAACGCAGAATGAGTATAAAAATCACGACCAGATTTTCGTCAATAGCACTGTTAGGTCCCTTTTCTGGCCAGCCTGGTTTAACAAATTTATCCATTCACTCCGTCTTACTGTATTTTGTGTACATCGGAAACCATGACAACCAAAATAACATTTTTGACAATAGTCAGTTTATGTGCATCAATAAATTCAGTTTCTTCCACTTCATTAAAATCAATTTGTTACTTTGTAGCGACTATTCATTGTACTTTTTGAGTCGTCTGAACTTTGTGTATGACGTCCGGACAGGTCTAGGCTATCTGTATCGAATTCGGCAAGTTGACATCGTCCACCAATCAAAAGTTTCGGACAGAAATGGAATTATTGTTTGCAACTGTTATTATCTGCGTCCTTGTGGTTTTGGCGAAAGTTTGGCAAGACGTTGGAAAATTTACCTGAAGTATTAAAAATAAATGAACGGCGAAATTGAATTTTCATTTGTGCACATCCAATATGTGATACGCTTATTATTGCTGGTTGGTTAACTGTGTGTGAATGTTCTAAACAAAACGCTGACATCTTGTGTTAACTTTTGCAAACACTGAAAAGAAACACAGTAGAGAGCACATCATCATTGTCTCAACTGTTGCCGTCGGGACAGACAGTGCCAACACTCTTTCGGGCTAATCGGGCAGCCTGTGAATTACCTTCAAGTGTTTATGGCTGAACGTTTGCGTGTCAAGTTATATCTACTCACCAGGATCCTTAGAACTGTGTATGTTGGAAAATTTTATGACGCAGATGCATACATGTTTCCATGTTGTACTGTATTTATTTACTTTAAAAAATTGCTTACGGTCTGTTCTATTTAAAAAATAGTAGGGATCACAGAAAAACCAGAAGTGATAAAACGACTTGAGAGTAAAATGTAGAAAAAACAGCTTGAATTTGACTCATAAACTAAAAGATAAAACATCAGCATCAACTATCCAGCACTGGCTTTTGCTCTTTTATAGTTTCGTGAATTTACTTAAAAACGGCAGCAAAATTGCATGCATCGGACCTTTCTGTAAGATCATTTAGTGAAGACTCAGCCAGAATTGATTCCTGACAAGTTAAGCCAAATGATCAGGCAAAATCGTTTCTTTGTTCTAGCTCTTGACAATGTCAGTTAAATTAGAAAGCGTGTTTTCTTTATTGCAATGACTACTAGTGCTTCAGAGGGTGTGGGTGACCACTTTCGTATAATAACAGATAAAAAACCTCATGTCCAGCAGACTAACCTGTAATTTATTATGTTTCTATGAAAAGGACAAGTTACAGAAAAGGTGAACTGATAGTAAGTCGTTGTAATTACGTACTAACTTGTTTATAATATCTATCATGCAACGGGAATAGAAGGACATTCAAGCACGTGAACCTATCTTGTTTACTGAATTTCAGCAGTCAGTATTACCTCAAAACAGTATGTGGATGATCTTACTCGTACTTAATCATAGTCATTAATGCCAAGTGGGTATCAAGGGGGATGGATTTTTACTACACTTTTTAGTCTATGTAAATCGAAACCTGAACCGTACTAAGAAATGATAAATTATTAGCAATCAACAGTTCTAGTTAATTGCTCTCATACTTCAGGAAGTCATCGATAAACAGACTCAAGTTCACTAGACAAACATTAAGAAAGTTAAATATGGAAACCATGTCAACTGTTGACAGTGACCGTTAAAAGTCCACTAATTACAAGCTTATAAGAAAAACATTCTGTGCAAACAGTTCAGGCGGTCGAGCACTCAACAGTTATGCACGAGAGATGTAACTAGCGAGCACTGTATCATTACTGTTAAGTATAGAGCAACTCATTTCCGAAATATCCGTGTAGATTTCATCAAGCGGCATGAGCCGCGTGTCTTTACTCAGTTGTCAACTAGGAAATAGATCATAAACGTGAAAAACATTTGCCCTAACAATCAACAATTCAGTTTATCTGAATTTTGCTAGATGGCTAGATTAAATTGTGACGTGAACTTCTCAAACTTTTCCGCCAGATTCTGTCGAAATGAAGTGTCAAACTGAAGATGAGAATTTATTTGCCAACAGGTTTTTGTATTTACGAATAATAGAACGTATTGCCATTAGATGTTAATTTTTCGCAATGTCCTTGAAAAAGACTACAGATTTTAATGATGAGTAGTAGGGGATTTGGATTTTTTATATAGATTGAACATCACCCAGATTTTCATGAGTTACTTTCTACCAAAACATCCTGTTTTCTTAAATGAGCGCGATTTTTATTAGAAACATTCTCGACTAGACCTTGAAAGCGTCAGTTTAGACAAATCAATGGTATTATGGTAGGAATTTATTATGTCATCTAACATTTTTCATACAACGATTAGGAGACAGATTATTGACAGAGTACTGTAAACTATGAAGCTGCGTTCACTAAAAGCACAATATCTTTAGGTGATTTTGAACAAGAACTTTACGTGGCACATCGACGCATTTTGCTTACCGCAAAACGCTTGAAGTGGTCATTATTTCTAACAATCCAGCTATCAATCTTCTGTCTGTATACGTGGTTCCAACAACACTGTTCAGCAGTATTTCTCAGATTTTTGTAGTAGACGGATAACCACAGATAACCACATTGTGCCACATTCATGTAACAGAATAGTAACTCATGGTACGCGTGTTTTGGCACTCAAATTCTTATCCTCTCTATTTCAGTCCATCAGTAACTGTTTTTTCTTCGTTGGTTAACGTGCAGAGTCTTGAGAAACAATGACAAGGAAAAGTGATTAAGATTCAACATAAACAACTCAAACGGTGCACAACGCAAAGCACGAGGAAGCACTTAAAAATCCAGTTTTTTAACGGATTTTCAACCTCCATATGTCAAGAAACCTGTCGCAGGTCTCAATGATGGAACTGGATATCACAAACCAACTAACGGCCGCTAGTTGGGCGCTTAAAACAACATTTCCTTGTTCATGCGAACACGTGGTTATCGATGTTTACTGCAATTAGTTATAGCTGAGGGATTCGTGACAACTGCAACGCTGACTTAAGTGAGTGACTTACAGTGACAAAATGACATTTTTATAATAAAAGAAGCTCACACTTACCTTAAGCCGACTCAGACAGCAGATACCTCTGATTATATACTCTGACTTTGTTAGTTCACACTGCTGAATAATATTGTAACGTCCAATGTAAAGTGTGTACTCGTACGCCGCATAAAATATACAAGTTCTACATCCGAATTACCGCAGAAGGTATAGGGTCTTGAATTCTGTTATGGGCGTAAATTGTTCAGTGACCAGACACAACCGTAGAGGATGGAAACTGTGCTTCATACATTAAAGTTGGCGAAATTGACGTTTCTCTAATTTTTCCATTCCATTGCAGGAACCAATAATTCCTTTTGTCCGGAAGTTTTTGGTCATGGTTGTATATGTTTACAGACACCCATAAGCACATTTTCTGGTGATTCGAATAAACATTATGAAATTGGGAAGTCAACTTTGTCACCGTTCGAAATGTTTACTATCCAACCAAATGGAGGCATTACCTGTTGAGACCACACTGGCACCAACACCCTTTATTCATCTAAGTTACGTATACGTTAAATAGCTCCGACGCTCAGTTGAGTTATTCTTCTACTTTAATTGTTAATGAAGTTGTGAGGGAGAAATTCGGTCGATAGAAATGACAGCTACGTGACCAATTGTTTGACTAACTGAACACCACAATTGTCTGAAGAAGTAATTTCTCCTTATATAGCAAGAAATAGTTTTCTTTAATCGATTTCGAAAGGTGACTCAGTCAGGTTCATAAAAACTTAGGTGAATATGAGAGTGTAGAAAAAGTGGTTTTCACAGAAGTGTGGAATATGTGGAGGATTCCGTTGGATACTGATGTAAACAACGGAAAAATAAAGAAACTGGGCAGCCATCGAAGCCTACATGACGGAGTAAATAAGGATATGGATAGCGTTTTATTAAAACTTCGGTCGAAGACTACACCACCAGCAGAAGGTTTACTGGACTTAACACCAAAGAAACTAGGTCCATTCATAAAGGGGCATGAGGACTGGAAAACGACATGACATGAATCCCCTAGTCTCCACATGCTACTATCTATGAATAGATCGAAGATATTGCACTGTGGAGTATATAGTATTTGGAAAACAGTAATACGTGAGTGACTGGCCAAATGTATGTTTACGCATCGCTAACGAAACGACCAAAAATATGAACGGCACTTGCGTAGGTATATCTCTCAAGATTTTCGATGTCAGAACTATTTTCTCGCCATTCGCCAGAACATCTGGGATATAATTTGTGTAAGCTGGGGAAATATCAGTCTTCAAGGCTAGCCCAATTAATCCCTCATTTTTGTGAACACAGTGCATGAATTCTTCAGAGGTTGACACTAATTAATTCAAAAACACCTGAAACATGTTGGATTGTTTTCACAACAGTCTCGTGAGTAGGCATTTTGGATGCAAGTCATTGAATCAGGCAACTGTAACTGATTATACACGGCATTTCCATCGAAACTTGTTTTCTGAAGTAAAACCCAAGTGCGCTCAACGCTACAGCGGTAGCTACAAGTGAACGTAAGCCGTTGGATACTAAAATGCATAAACACATCGTCTGTCATTACAAGACTCTAACGGTGAACCGTGAGAAGCGGCAGTTGAAATATTAAGGCATGTACTTCATTGCGTCGAACAAAATAACATTTCTTGATAGTTGAAGGTTGATCATAACATAAGCCTGAGGATAATTTAGCGTTAAAGACACCGGCTCAGATTAAATACTTTTGATTAGGAACGAGGTGGTCACAGGTCTCCACGTAACGTGATAGCGGTGTGAAGATATTTCGAGCTTGACAGTGGTCAAAAAGAGACTGAGTAGTTTGCTGATGAGGAATGACGACATATCCAGACAAACCTACGTGTTGCCAGCGTAATAAATATGTAGATTCCTGCAACTAGCCAACATCTCCAAACGAAAAAGTTTTTGCCTTCGAGTAGAGTGAATTTTACATGGACTAATACTGTTACCACGTACACAAATGTTAGACAGAAGGAAGAAAACTGTCGCATTTGCAAAATAGATTTACTTAATTTCATTGTACTCTATGTCAACTTATTAACGGATGGTTCACATACGTCAACGTTTTCTGTGTTCTGCACTAATTCCGTCTGCTTAAAACGATTTCAGTTTCCTTCTACAGCAGTAATCGACGAACTTCGGCCTGTCGACCAGAAACTAATTGAGTAACGATCATCTCTTGAGACTTCGATTTCATGTCTGTGGCTTGGCTGTACCAAAGTGTTTGAACACTTCCTCCGTACCCAGAAAGTTTTACAAATTAGTTGCATCACGCAAAAATGTCGGGTCAATATTAATGTGTAATCATCTTGAATTGGCTTTACTGTCTTCAATATTTCCCTCTGTTGTCCAAAGTAAAGTGTTGTTTTGCATGAGTATGTAAACCGAAAATCAAGTAGATTCATTACAAATAATTGTAACAGCTGGATAGTCATAGAAGAATGTTAGGGAAAACGTCATGTAATGTAGGGTACAGTATCAGGCCTGTATGAAAATACATTTTTCGGCTACCTAATTAAAAACTGTTTGAATTACTACGAGACTTCCAAACTACTTTTTAGACTAGCACTCCAGTGCAATCTACTGCCTGTATCGACATAGGGTTTATTAGGTAAAACAAAGTTGAAAAACATATTCATAATCCGTTAAAAGGCAGGAAGATTAGTTCATAAGGAAAATATCTTTATTTTCGTCATACTTAAATGAAAGCTCTTAAGTTCTGTAATCACAAAACAGACAGCTTGCGCGGTACATGTTAGAAAGAATTCTTAAGCGATTTCACGCGAAAAACTTCCTTCTAATTCTTGTTCAGTTCTTCATTTGCAAAGGGACACAGCAGCTTTTTATTTGTCACCCAAACGGCACCACTACTACATAGATCCTCAAAAGTGGAACCACTAAGATACCTCTTGTGGGCGCAGGTCAATTCCAAATTAACTACCGACACTTGAAAAACAAGTTACTTTCTGCTCCTTTGAGGTCTTCATAGAAATGATCACAGATTTGTAGACTTCACCACATCAACTGTGGATAACCGATTCCAATAACGTTCTTATAAACCTTGGTTGCAACAAGGGAGATTGCAGTGTAAACAATCAATCCAATAGCTCTTGACTTCCGTTCAGGAGAAAATTGTTAACACTCCGTACACTTTGTTTCCTGTATCCCCCCTCAAGTATGGCTATTAATTACTTTGGTACCACGGTTTCACATCCCAACTCTCTCGCTTGCTAATAATTTCGTTTTTTAGGGAGACAACAGATATGAATTACGTGCTGTTTTTTCATCGCTCGGTTGTCACGACAGGTCAGTTTGTCAGCCAACGCAACTTACTGACTAACCACTTTATCAGTACGAGAAATAACGGTGATCATAAAGGAGAAATTAATAGATGTCACTGATTTACGAATTGGGTAAGCTGATTGTTTGTAATGTTGGCAAACCTGGCGACCTTTGTAAATATGTCCTTCCCGTATCACTGAAGACCGTTGTAAGAAATGAGTAGCATACGTTGTTGACGTTGAAGGTCATGTTGCCGTGGACGAATCAAGTCAACTCATCTACCAATAAAGATTCGTTGTAAGAATTTAAGTAATTACAACTTAATGCGTAAAGTTTTGTACTTTGTTCGATCGTTTCTGATTGTCTTTACCAATGTTATGACCAAAATCGTGACAGGACGAGATTGTCGTGTTATGAAAACCAAGGACTGTCACAAGTCAGATAATCTAATTTCTGTCTGCCCTAATGCAGTTGAAAAGAATGTCCATCTCCATAATAATCGTTACATTTAAACGAGACACTTGGCCTTGAAAGCACACAAACACTCGAAACGAGTAGTTTCGATGCACATATTAGGCAAAACTTTAAACGCATGTTTGACTCTAGGTCACGAACAGAGTGGAAGACATAAGGTCTGCGTAGTCATGAGTCATATGGTTTATGTAGTGACACAGGCTATTCAGATTAACGAAGGTAAGCAGATCAATACTGGTTTTGGTCTTGTAACTTCTTGTTCTTGCCTCGTATGACAGCAGTCAATCGCTAGTTATTAGTTGTGACGCCATTTGCTTGATATAAGTTAGAACTTTTAATCACATGCTGTGTCGTGAATTTCGAACACTTGGTCGGTTATGAACACGTGCACATTTTTGTTTGTCCATTCACATCCACATAAATGTTTTTTTTAAAAGTACGTCGAAAGGACAAAATAAAAACTTTGTAAGGGAGATATCGCAATTTTTCTGTATAACTTGAATTTCAACAAAAGAGAGTCTACCGGTTGAACATTGTACAGAGTTTAAAATGCATTCCATGTTGTCTGTAGAATTGAGCAAATTCTGTAGGGTTAGGAGCAGATGGTTGGGAGTCTACAATCATGCTCAATAGTGAGACACGTCCCCACAGGACCACTTCAGACACCGAAACATTCTCACTGTCGCGTTTTTGAAGATCTTTCCATTTACAGTAACCGTCTTCCGGGTGGGTGGTTACTGGCGAGAGTAAACTTGACCAACCTGCCTAAGTCGTTCACGATCACGTTAAGCCGGGTACTCAGCAACTCCTTGGAATTTATGTTGTTGTTCGTGAGACCCTAATTTCGATTATCAAATACGGTTTAACTCTCTTATATACGTCCCAACCTCAGGCTACCATTGATAGTGTTCCGAATTTAAGTTTAATTTATCAGAACTAATGAGCATTGGTATGGTCTAGAGCCTAGTTTTTTGTCCGTTAATCATGCTAGGCTAGACTGGAACTCTACCGCGCTTCGAAGAGAACACAATTCTTCTTTCAATCACAGATAAGTTTAGTACGTTAAATAAGATACCACATTTAGCTCACGTAGATGAACTGATTCACAAACCAACCCATACATGTAAATGATCATATTACTTAAGAAGAGAACCTAATGTCTGAAATAAATCTGTAGTGAAACTTCACAAGTGACTTTCTAACTCGAACTTACCAGCTACAATAAACAAACGAATTCTGAGTGTATAAATCTACGGAGCTGGTATACTTACTATCTATGTAAAGATAACGTAACAAAAGTCCTAACCGTAAATTGTTGTTTATCTGACAGTGATTTCTACGAAATAACGCTTCAATATTCTCGCTTACTATGTTTCTGTCAAACCTTAATTTGACTGTTATAATGTTTAAATTATTGACATACCAACTGTTCAATTACGAGAAAATGTTATCTACCAACGGTGGATTTACTCAGCCTTCGATCACCAAATTATGACTTGCCTAGTGTGTCTTTTTGAAAAAACCGAATCTAGCAGTAGTGTTATAGTATTTTGCACTATGATAGCTTTCTAACAATTGAACGACTATTGTTCTACTATGATTTGTTGTTACCTACACTTTCTACCGTATGTTTGTTCTTCGTACTAATATACAATCCGTTTCTCCCATTCATGATGTAACAATTGCACTGTTCACTCGTCACAACATAGCAGCTTCATTGATAATGTTGTTGAGTTTACAAGGTGCAACAAGATGAGTTCCAAGTTGTTCGCAGATTCTGCATTCACAGATTTAAATTCGGACTGATGACTCGGTGAACTTCTCCTGGAAAGCGCGTGAATCGAAAACATTTATAATTTGCCACTACGAAAAGCTGGGTTACGACTCATCTGCATGTGGAATCATGTTGTCGAATACTGCAGTCATTACGACAGGCACGACAAACCCAGTATTTTGAAATGTTCATTCAGATGTGTTTGTGTGATCAATGTTCTAGTTATTCATAATATGATGTTGTTCAGAACAAACAGTATTCCCAAGAGTCACAGCCGAATGGGGTGAATTTTTGTTTCCGAAGGGGTATTAACCACAAATATCATAGCTGTCTGACGAAACCGCCAATTCCGTCAAGACAGTTGTTGGGGGATGCTTTCTTTCTATTGTGCAAAAGACTGAAAGGGTACGTCAAAGAAGGAAGGAAGTATAGAACATTACACTGAATACAACTTAAATAGACAGTGAGAGATTTAATATTCCAGTGAGGTAATTCACCACTAAATTGTTTAGCAATGAATAGATCGTCTATTGAATAGTTTTCTATGTGAGTGTAACGTGAAATAATGTTGGATTATATTTGATATTAAAAAATCATGTATTCTCAATATTGAGGATAATCTTACACTGTTCCTTTCAACTCCCACAAGCTAATTTACAATCTAGGTGATTCATTTTCATAATAACTGCCGGACATTGTTTTTATCGGCCTACTACTTATTTCTGGATAACCTGTTAAACATTCACATTAAACCACCGATTCGACTGGATGCTGGTCTGTTGTGGATGCAGTTGCAAGAGTCCCGAATGGGCTACAATCTACCGATGTCACTTTATCGTGAAAGATGGTTTAGTCAAGATTTGGGCAACCCCCAATCCGAGATGGAGGAAGGAAAATGCTACCCATTTCTAGCACTAGTTCATAAATCATAAGCAGCAGGTCATAGACCACGTTAACATCAAGATCGCATAATCTATAACATTTTCCTAAAGTATTAGTTCACAAGGCAAAAGTTAAATTAACACATTTGTGCCTGAATAAATCGATTGATGTAACTCGCAAAAACTGTGGATATTTTAGAATAAATTGAATAGGTGAGTACGGCATAACAGAATCCGCTCATCAGCATAAGGTTGAGTGCTATTTGGAAACAGCATAGGGCACCTTTGTCAAAACTTTGAAGTGAACACTTCCGGTCCGATTTTCACTCATGTTTCCGTGTAACTCGGACATAATTAACAACCGACAAGTGACATCGCATTCTAATAGATTTTTAGTTGACCCATTTCGATTAGAAATGCTTTACCCAAATGTTGCTTTTTTTAGAGGTAATCACTAGTGCATACTATTGTCACTGCCAGAACTGGAACCTTGGTCATGCCTTCAGGAAGCGACCGCGTTCAACATTGCATCTTTAATTTTGCGAAGTAACAGTCCATTTATAGACGATAATTGCACTTTGAGCATGACTGTAATCAAGTGTTCAGTTTGAAATAACCCTGATCCATGAACATTTGTCAATAGATTAAACCATGATCAGTTGACCACTTAGTTCAACCTGACTGAGAAGTAGCTGGTCACGTGGTCACTGAGTTGATTGACGGAATCATATGTTTACTCTCTTCTTGACAGGACTTACCAAACTTACTTGATCACGTTTATTGTGAGGTTGCTGTGATTGTGGTTAGAGCACTAATCTCACAAAGACAACGGTTCCGGTGCAAATAACGGTCCGGACAAGGATATGCACTAATGACCACCTCTAACAAGTACATAATTCGAGTCAAGTGGTTGTTTTTAAATTAAAAATAGCAGGAGTTACAATTGTGTACCTCTGCGACAAATGTGATGACTGTTTCCAACATAGCTGTTTATCCAAATGGATGCCTCTATGTTTGATCTATCGACGGCGGACGCCGGTAATTTTTATTTGAAAGAGGCATGTAACTTTGCCCCAAACAGTTTACAGCCTTCAACAATCATCTAACAAATTGATTTCATAACGTTCTTACTCAGTACATAGAATAGTTATTCATTCAAATTCTATTATTCAACCACTTTGGATATTTAGACCAGGCAGCCACCTACGAAACAAATTGTACATTGTGATTTCGATGATAACTCGGGAATGGAAGAAGTTGCGGCCTGCCGAAAGGATTTCACTTTTCCTGGTAGGTCCAGTTCACATTACGTTTTGTCGTTTCTACGGTTGAGCACCCATTTTATTCCGTTGGACGGCCTCAGTGGCGACTGATTATCACGATGACTTAACAGGTAATGGCAACAAAGCGAGTGAACAGAAGTCCAACCACAACCTTCGCAAAGCATATCATGAAAACAGCTCACTTTTTTTCACTTTGTCAACTCTTTTCAATTATTATTAAGCATTCGAAATCCTAACTTGCATACTTTCTTCGAGGCAATCGTAATCTGTATTCACAGCCGGGCTCTGATTATATAAAATGTTGACTTATGCAGTTTGTCTGCTCCGTAGGTTACGACAGACTTTGTGTCAAATAAACCCAGTCATTTACCGTTTTCATTATTGTTGCTATCCGCATGTCCAATACATTCTAATGACTTACATCCGTGACTTGAGAGATTGAACGAAATATTAACACATCCGGATATTTGTCTTCTATTGTTAATGGTAAATGATACATCTGTGTGATCTGCCGTCCCAGGGGATAAGAGAGTCGGTTTCAATCTCGTACAGACTGCCACTTACTGATGAACTGAACCGATGACCAGGATGGACAAGAACGAAGGACTGGCGAAAATGTTTAGACAATCATTTTTTCCTCCCTCAGCAGTCGTAGCCTGTGGAAGCAAATAATCCAAAGTGGACGATATGCTTTAGAAGTAATTGGATGTGAAAAGTTGCACAACCGATTTTAAAATAACTCAGCTTGTATCATTCTTTATGACCTACATAGGGTTGCCATTTGTTACACACAGTAGTTTCAAACGTTATAACACTCATTGATCGTCTTCCAAAAGCCAGTCCACTTATAGTTGAACCATCAATTCGTAAGTAGTGTTTCATGAGGCTTGCACATTTGACTGAGGTTCCATAAAGCCATTTGAAGAGTTTGCCTAAAGTATTTGTGATCATATTACACTAACGTATTTTATCTAGTTTTATAGAAACTACCAAAGCAGTTGTCTCCAGGCTGCAGCTCAAAAAATGGTTTCCCGTAAAAACGATGCTGTCATAGTCTGGCTGGGAACTGGCACAAATGTTGTTGAGCTGCGGACGGGAAAATGCTAACAAATTATGTCAAATGTTGTTTGTACGCATCGTTTTGTCCCATCGCGAAACATGGGGCTTGGTGCATTTAAGCTAATTACCTTCACTTGATAGTTATTGCATTAGCTTGCAGTCAGAATGTGGGGCTTATCAAGCACACCTTCTCATCAATATCCGGGGGATGGATTGCACGGATGATGAAAATAAGAGATATCGATGTTACAAGCCGTGAAACTAACCGGTCAGTGTATTGATCGATGGAACGGACAACCAATCAACTAAGGTTTGTTCCAATATATCATTTTACTAATTACGCTCCTTATGATAGTCAGCAAGGTGAAAGTAACCTGATATACAGTCTTTTGGACCGGTATCTTATAACGGAACTGACGATGTGATGATGAAGCAGTACCCTCTGAAATTCACCGTCATAATCAGTTTTCACCGTTTTTGATTACTAAGTGTTTTTTGGTTAATTGCTCTGCTGTATGGCCTGATGCTCATCATATAATTATGAAGAATGTGTTTTTCGTGCTAGTCCGATTGGCTCTCCGTAAAACGACATCTTTCCCGCGCACACATGCAAAACGATAAATTAGCATCGAATAGCACCGAACACCGTTCACAGTCCTGTAGCTGAACAGCAACAAAACGGGTAAGGACCGACAGATATCATTTCCAGACGGCTGGTGACATATCGGTAACACAGGATCGAAAATATTGTCTAGCTGTCTAACTCAAATTAATCACGCATTCACGTATGTTTGCAATTCTTAGAGATTATTTTAATGTAATCAGATTTTCAACGAGAACTAAGCGGAGGTAGGTGGGATAGGGGCGATTAACGCTATGAATCGTCAAAAGTAGCGAAGTTGGCTGAGTTAATTATTGTTTGGGGGAATGAACCAAATGACGAACATAACTTCTTTTTGGCTTAAAGCACTTGCGAAAAGCTTCAATTTAAAAGTTCTGTCTATTTTTCTGAAGATGATTGGGGATAGACGAATTACAAATAGTCCGTGGAATTTCAGACAGATTTATTACGTTCAGACGAGTAGAACACGTCCACATTCAAAGTTTTGCTTTAAGTTAGTCCTGTTTGTTGGGGTTACTGAAAAACTGAATGTGTTTGGTAATAAACTACCCTTGATTTATATTTTTAATTAAATTTTCGAAAACCAAATTGCTGATTTAATGAACTGACTGGCATTATTTCAAATTGAACACCACCCAAATTTGATGGCATTCATCGGTTTCCGATGTGCATTTCGACTATATGAGATGATCACATCCTAAATTTCAAATGAAATTCTCCATAAGAGATAGACAGAATCGCGCTGTTCATTCCAACTGCAACTATCTAACCAAACACTTTTGAGTTAGACTGAAAATGTTGACTTCGACTTGACCAGCTGATCAATGACATGGTCGTTTATCAAGTCTTGTTTATTATGAAGTTACTGGGGTGGCTGCTAGCTAGAGTGATAGTTTTTCTTGCAGAGTGTTGATGAGTTGTAGCATGGGCAGTACCCAACCTTAGTGATTCCTTCTCCAAGTGGGCTAGGTGGGAGACATACCTGAGTGCAAAGTGTGGGCTTAAATGAGCAGAGTATTTAATTTGAAATGGTCCCAGTTCCTCAGATTCAGGCCTTTAATTAAGGTTGCATATTGGAAAGCGATAAAACGTAAAGCCTCAAAACCCAGTGTTAAGTAAATATTGCTGAACTTGTTCAACACTTCACTGTGCAGGTCAAAGCGTGAGAGGTGACGCTTGATTATGAATCACTTTGGACACTTCAGTTAAAAGGCTGGGACAGTAGGTAATGAAAGTTTCAGACTGCTCTGTGGTTGTCGAATCCGTGTTCGTGCGTTCCCACAAGAACCTGAAAACAATTCGAAGATTGTGGAATAGGAAGTTTTCTGATTACGTTTTGTTCAATAACCAACGAGTACTCAGTGCAAAGCTGCCATGTTGAATTAAACTAAAAATGTTGAATGCATCGGAGGGTACAAGCGAAAAGTGGTCTCGTTAGAAAGGAGAGAAAACATTTTTTGTAAATTGGTCCAGTTTTTAACAATACTGTCTCATTTTATTAAATAAGGCATTGGACCTCAGAGCAGCTCGACACGATCCTATGTGACAGCTCGTCTCGAACTGTTCAAAAGATGTCGTCTTCTTATGCTAAATTTTCATTCCCTCTTGTAGGGGTATGTGTACAACAGTGATGACATCATAGTTTCAGGGTTATCATACTCGCTACCCTGAGGAACAACAAATGTTATTTCGTTCCTTTTAATGCTGTTTTTAGTTGATTGCATAGTGTATAAATCCGCTGAGAGTATGGCGAATTGCATTCACATTATTAGGAACTACTTGTATTATATACTACAGTGCAAAGTTTTGTAGTTTTAAAAGTTCATTAGATAAACGTTTTGTAAATGTGGCGTTTCACGATGTTACAATTGATAAATTTGATCCCAACTTCATTCCTTTAGGCAAAAAACCAGCATGACGAGACAATTTCATACTTCACCACATCTTCTGCCCAATACAGTAAATTTTATGTAAACAGTACTATTGTTTTTATCGTAACATCACTAGTTTGGGTTCATTCGTGAACGTGGAAAATAATTACATTTGTTCGAAAGAAAATAGCAGTCAACTTACAAAACACAGCTAAATATTTCAAACTGAAAGTTGGTCTCGTAACAGCCTTGTTTCCAATACTAACTTCACAGTTCTAAGTATCAAGCATTCGAATGCAACCGGGTTTCCGTGCAGAAAATAGGACAGTCACGCTAAATGTCATTTTGTGTTGTATATACCCTGTTGTGCATGCCCTGAAGAACTATCTGCTTAATCTACCTGTGTGATTGGAATGCACTGAGATGATGACGTTTACTGTGACCTCCTATTGCTCAGGTGCAAACATATTGATGATACCACCTGGACAATGAATGTGCAGTGCAAACAATACAAAGTGATATATCACGATGTTATCCGGTCATCTAAAGCGTTACGAAACATTCCAAGCATCTGTACACCGGTCTCCCTGGAACCAAACACTCATTATTGTAGAAGAGTGGTTTGGAGATCGATCCGCCATTACTCCGCATAGTGTGGTGGACTATCAGGCAGGAGGTGTGAGTATTCCAACTATCGGCGGAATACCTCAGCGCTGGAGGAGGTGCGCTCAAAAACCCACGACGAGCGGATCCGCGATGGCGTGGGCGACCGCACGAGTTTACACCCGACTAGATCGGACCAACATTCGAGACATGGCAGGCAAAATAAGACGGATGACAGAATCGGAGGCGCGGTTATTCCAGCACTGAGAGGAACATCTTGAAATAGTCGTGGAATACGGTCAGAGCCCAGAGTACATGGATGGAGGATAACACGAGCGACCGGACAAACCGTTGCTCAACGAAATCGGAGCAACAGACGAAGATTGGCAGGCTAAAACCCCCGGATGATAGTCGCCGATCACATGCATAAACCGAGCAGAAGTGAACACAACTTGTGAGGGGAAACCGAGGTGTGTTGTGGACTGGAATGGTGATTTGAAATCGCAAGCGCGCGTGTCATACGGCTACTAGTGAGTGGAACAATAAAGATTGTGCTTTGTTGGGCGCCTTTCCGCCACAATAGTTGTCGGTTTCAATTTGGTTCGTGACGCAGACCGACAGTGTGATCTCTGGGCATGGCAACCACAAGGCTTACACAGATTTATTTTATGAACACAAAGTCGAATCGTGTAATCCAATGACGATCGAATCGGCAGTAGCTAGCACTCGTCGTCCAATCACGTTAGGCTGGATGAGCGGGACTTTGTAGGCTACAGAGAACGTCTGAGATGGGTCGAACCGGTGACCACTATCGATCGAATGTGCGACGGTTGTTGATAGGTTTGATCGAATTTGTCTCACGTCACGTTGGCCGATGCTGTTTGATTCCTGTCTGATCCACATGTCATGAGACCTATATATTGTGTTGTATAATGGCACAAGAATAAGCACACAATCATAGCTTGGACTAGAGCAGGGAGAGAGTCTGGATAAAGGAGGTTGTGAACCAGCTGTGCAGCTCTGCCGTCTGGAACTTGCGGTTAAGTCTGTTGAATCAATACCCTTAAATGGATGGCCGATGTAAACGGCTTTCTGCACTGTGGTAATCTTCATAGTGGCTGGGACTTCAAACCACTCTAAATTAGCGCTGGTGATTCACTTTCTGATCAGCTAGTTTACAACTGTTGAGACTTTCTTGAAACGCACAATATGATCTATCGGCATCCTGCTATAAATGAATATGCTGTTTACATACTGTTTCAAATCCGCTGAATCTGTATGACGAATTATCTTAAGCAATTATTCATCGAAGTTTTATTCTACGAGTCAATGGAAATTTTTACGAAAACGTCCACTGCTCCAATCACTTGTTGTAGTGGAGTGTATTTTTATGTTTTATAAAATTTAAGCTCAGCCCCATCGTTGCCAGGTCGCTGCCAGTTCTCCACGTAAATTTGCCGCCAAAAATCCCGCAAGAAAAAATGTATTAAAACCGCAGGAATTTTTTTATTCCGATCTAACATTTGAAGTTGTGTAAAGCTGAAGATTTTGTTCAACCCTATGTCTAATCTTAAACAGGACGTAAACCTTCAATTGAACTTACATTGTAACATCGGTAGCCTCAACCAACTAGATGAAATCCGAATCGATTTGGCTAACTTGGCTTCTATAGCTTCAACTTTGAGTACGGTTTGGGAGCTAACAGTACTACTCGACAATGAAGGAGTTGCCACCTCCTTAGAGTGACCACAATTACAAACAGCTTAACAGAAAAGCATAGGAGCCAAACGTTTTCTTAGTAATGTACGTCGTCTATAATTATTGACGATTGCTTCAAAGAGTACTTTTGCACAACTCATTGATTAATTTCTGCTTCATGTTTCTTGTCAACAGATCACAGTACTTTCATCCCATTTGGGGTTCACGCTGCGGTTGATAGCTGGACAACAAGACACAATGTTTCAGTGAGATATGTTCCAAGAGACTAACTGTTTTTGATTACACTTTGAATAGGGCAGCTAAGTAGAAAACTCGTCATAGACTTTAGTCTGCTTTAGTCCTTTGGAATAACTTTGATCTCTGTAAAATCGGGCTCGTATGACCGTTCATTAACACTCAAATCTAACTGAAGGTAAACAGTTGTAAAACTTAACACAAGAATAATTACAGAAACAAATGACGACGAAACTTTCTGTGTCACATGAATAAAACTGTTGAAAATGCTTCCGCATTCAGCAGTCTTTGAATGCATACAGTGAAAACTGTAGACATTCGTAATTATGGGGGAAAATTACTCAAAGACTGGATAAAACTTTGTTGCGCAAATTTTTTCATTCAACGATTAATGCCCAAATAGTACTTCCTTTCAACTTCCACATTTCAAACAGTTCAGCAATTAGCCGATTTTGTTGGTTTGTCAACTTAACCTGTCTTTGTTTGGCCGGTTTGTATTGGTCACTGCCGGTACGCGTATATCTAGTTTCACAGTGGAAACAAAATGGTCATTATACGTCAAGTTCGTGTGATTTCCCTTGGAGAAGTGGTTACGTAATTCGAAGAGTACCGTTGTAATAAATAAAAAACAAAAGACGTTAGCACAAATGTGAGAAATTGCAGCTAATCAGCCTAGGCTACGTCATTCTGCACAACTCGATAATCACGGTGTCATTTGTTTATCTCACATGCTTTTATCAGTTCTTCTCTTCTTCTCGAAACAAGGTCATTGCTCATTCTCGTCATATGCAATATTATCAAATCCGACTGACCACTTTATGTAAATAATAACCACGATTATTTACTGCTAACGGTTTTGCACTGACACCGAGTTGCTATTTGCTTAAATTGTTGTCTAAATTACCTCAATGTAAAATGTGTCCATTAGCATCGATCACAGTTAATCGGTTGTTTACTCGCAATTTTTCGGTTTCTACCAAATGCTCCCAAACACGTCTGATTGTCGGCTTGAGCAAGAACGTGGTAATAAAATTCTGAAGCCTAATGACGAAAGAATTCAACAAGAGATTATTCGATGTTAACGATTCTTGAGAAGACATTACCCGAGACTATTTGAAAACTAAGTTAGAATTTGCACAGAAACCTCTCATGGGAGTAACACCATTTGCTGAGACTGCCATCAGTTGTAGTTTATATAGCAGGATCTGATTAGACTAAGTATGAGACTATTCTTAATCAATCGCTGTGACGTTCATGACAATTCCCGAGGAATGAGGACAGTTCAGCAAGGTTAAAAGGCTGGGTCCTATCACAGCGCACAACCTAGTACATCACTGCCAGCTCATCGTTGGGGAACTCTCCATATACTGTTAGCAGACAGGCTCCAAGAGCGTCAACGGCTTAGTAAATGTCTGAGATGTCTAATGAATAGGACCAAACTTTTGCTTACACTGAGATTATAAGTTTGCATTAGGTATGAACTAAAACAAATTGAACTTGTATACGCTGACTATGTCATTTGGCTTAAAATTACAACCGCTATTACTTTAGCGGACTGTTTTTACAATCGGCATGGTTTAGCTAAAATCCTGAAGGCGATCACGATCTCATCTACAGATAATTTGCAGCATGCACAAGCACTTATTGACTCGAATTCAGAAGCTGCCGGCACTCTGGGTAGGCACGACATAGTTGTGCACAACTTAAAATCACGAGCGATTTTTGAGCACAGTGAGAGCAAAAACTTGACTGAATTAATCCAAGTTTCAGCATCACGTTGGGATCAAGGGAAAAAACCCACGCACACTACACATATTTGACTTCGCATGTCATAAAATGCCGTGCCACCGAATTAATAGGACAATTTACAGTAGTTTTTAGTCGATCCTTATCAGCTGGATCAAAATCTTGAAAACAGCTCACAATCACACTTATATTCTGAGTTGGATACAGAGATAATCTGTCAAAAGCGTTGCTTTCAGTTACCTAGATGGTAATGGAGAGTTTGGGGGATAATCCGTTCCAGGCAAAAAGGAACTACATGGCTTTCTTAGGAGGTACCTATGTGTCACGAATCTGCTGATTGCTCCTGACTTATGGACTAAACCCCTATACGAACGACTGGCTATAAATGTGGTTTATAGTGTCTTTTTCAAACCTCTGACAAAATTGATCGTTTTGTCCTACTATAACATCTCAGTAGTTATGAGCTACATCAGCTTTCGCTTGTTTGGCTTGGGGTATATCCAACTGAACCTTGGTCCAACGTTGTGGTGAATACACAATTGTCAGAGCGGTTCTGTGTAAACAGTGGCATTTTGTAAGCATCCACTCTCCGTTATCCCTTCTTCTTGTCATTGCAGTATTCTCAATAGTCAGATCAACGATAATGCTCCAAGCGGATGATAACAATTTTACGGGTTCTAGGATACCTGGAAAAGTAATGGATTTTCAGAAAGATTTGAAGCATCTAAGTCAATGGTCCATGGAAAATGACATTCTGTTCTAGATTGCCAGAGTTAAGATACGCACATTCACTAGCAGAATTGTGCTGATAACTACCTTGCCGGCACAAGGCTACTCGTGTCAGTATGCCAAAGGAACATAAGGACTATTATGGCGGACAGATTCAATCTTTCCACGACTACTGAGCCCATGGCTAAGATGACTTACATAACGCCGTAGCTCTTAGAAAGAATTTGTAGAACATTCTATTGTGAATATTTTCCATACCAGCTTGTCTCCCTTGTTTGAAAACCATCGTAGTTTTTCATTTTGTTCAGAGGCGGAGCGTGATACGAATTGCTAGTGCTATGGAACGACTTGAAAAGCCGTATATTGTCAACAGCAGTGCTTAAAGTAATGTGGCTGAGCTGGTTATATATATCAGGTCTGGTAAAATGTGCATGATGTTATAGGTTTATTGAACCCCGTTTTGATCGATAAACTTTCGTATTGGGCAGCGTTCATCGCAATCCTTTCACTTCAATCTAATTTTCTGTTAACTAATATTTTTAGCGGTCAAGCCGGATTCTTACATTTATTCGATTGCCTTCCTGTAGGCGGCTCCTTATACCTGAGCTGGTGGTCTGAACCTTCGTTCTTTACAGAGCTTTCTGTTCGCTAGTTCGAGCTGTGCCGTCGGACTCGTACATTCTCATCTAGGATTCTTGCCTTCCACACGATCTGAGGTCCACATTTTCAGCTGGTCAATGCTTTGTGTGTTTATTCACTAACCTGACTGTCGGTGGTTTGATTCTGTACTCAAGACTATAATTACATAATGGCCTTAGAAGGCTAGAGTATATTGAAAGGTTCGTTGTAAGTAGTCGTTTTCATTCGTCTAAAGTGCCGTTTATGCCGTTCAACAACTAACACTTTATCCACAGCTTTCACATTTGGTGGAACATTTGGGCTAGTCGAGTTCGAACGAAAGTGTTGCTTCACTGAAATTTTCTTCTGGTTGTGTCTTGTCATTGATACACAGCCCTCTGTGCACCTGATCGAAATTTGAACTGCGCCCTTTGTGTCTGCGAGACCAGCAAGCCATCCATTACTTCGGTGACCTCCCATTAAGTATGGCCGAATCATTACATCCGGTTTCTTAGTCGCATTACTTGTGTGTTGCGTTTAGGGTGTGCTTTTGTGGAAAATTCTGGAACATTTCCGTTGTTTACTTTTTCAATTTTTACTCATTGCAACAAAACACTCAATTACTCGGTAAAGTGCGAGAAAAGGTTTTCGTTTCATGAATTTTCAGCTTTTACCGGTTATTATCTATGTCAAATGGAAACGTGACGTGGGTCGTGTCCGGAAAGTTTTCCAGCTAACTCCGGAATAGCTCATCAGACAACTGTTGGCATCTTTTGTCGTTGAGATATATTTTGTATTATTTTGTCCATTGATAATGTATAGCACATGTCACACTGATAAAGGAAGTTCTTCGTATATCATTTACATGTTCACCTTTAAATGTTTCTATGTTTCTTTGTATCTAAGTGCTTTTGAGCTTTATGTCGTTGTTAACGTTCAGCCGAGTGGGCTAATTATGTATGGTTTCTAAATTTTGTTGGACAAAACTTCAAATTTATCTGTGAACAGCTGACAGGATGAAGCAAAATTTAGTCGCGGTGTAAGTTGTGTAAAACATGTAATCATATCTTTACAGAAATTGTTAAAATCTGGGGCTTGTAACTATTTCACAGTCACTGTGACATACTGCTAGCGTAATGATATGGCGACACTGCCGTTCTGACTGCAATAGCTGCTAATTTGCTTAATTGCTCGTTTATTTTGGTCGAAAAAAGCAGTAAATGCACAGTAACGATCAGAAATCAAATGAATAAATACTTTTGCTTATTATTAATTGGCGATGAAGTGAAAACGACCTGATGTAGCATGTTACAAATTTAAATACAACCTGAATAGTGTTTACAGAGGTAGACAGAGACATGTCCGAATCGGGTCAAGGCAAATCCGTTTGTGCACATAATGTATTTTTAATGTCCTAAGTTGCAGATGTAAGTATAAGCAGTAAATAATCGTAGGGCTTATACAAATTTTAAAAATGAAGTAAAACCATTACGCCACTCTAAAGTGGCCTCCCTGTTGATTAGCCACTTCTTCACAGATGTTTCGGTTTAGGGTTCCCGAATGGCTTCTGGTAACCGTAAACCAAGATAGACATCTCAAAGTTGGATGATATCTAACATTTCACTACTGGTGTTTATCACTACGAGGTTTATCACTACGTCTTTAAAGTTACCATTTACATGAAATAACAAGAGCATGTCAAACTTTAGAACGATTTTGAAACTAGCCTCTTTCCGTGAATGAAACTTAGTGCATTTCAAAATAAAAATGTATGACACAATTAATCAATTACATTTTGCTGCTTACACCGTTCAGTATACGAAAATATCTTTCCAAATTCTAAACAAGTTGTCAGATGCCACAAGTATATAAAATCCCTACATTTACAAACTCAAACTAAACAGATTTCTTCATTTTACCCTTTCGTTTGCCATCAAATGGCTTTGAAATCATACTAATTATGTGTTACGTGTACTGGCGAACAGATCTAGTATGAATAAAATCTTGAATGAAATCTTGAGCTTTACAAGCTAAGTAAGAATATGACTGACACAGAGACTTATGTCTGATTTCTAGTTTAGTTATGTTAGCCTAAAGCGAATATCGAGTACAGTCAGGTTGTAACAACTGCAACTAACACACGTTGACAAGAACGACAATATGACACCATCAAAATGAAGAAGTTTACGCAATGCATCATAAATTAGCTTAGTAATGCATAATCTCTATGCACCTCTTCATACAACGACATTTTGTGCTGGAGCATCATAATAAAGAATGGTTATATGCAACGACAATACAGTGGTTTATCGAGTGATTGGAAGTGTAAACTGGTGAGGTCAGTCAACTGACGCTTACAGTGTTGCCGTGACACATCAGTATGCTAACACAATTTAGCCTTACCCGCGGCTGAGCGTGCCTACTAAAACTAAACAGAACGATGGTCAGTTATTTATACACGCAATGGTTTGTTAAACTGAAAAACATGTCATCCATTCAAATGCATGTCCAACCGCAATATCTGATAGCCGGCTAAGATGATGATGCTAAATAAAACATCTCCCGTTCTATCATACGGTACAAGAATATTCACTTTTTGTTGTATAAGTTTACTAACTCGGGAATAGTGGTAACCGTGTTTACGCCCGTGTGCACAAAGGACAAGCTGGATTAGTAACGTGATTAGCATCGAAACGTACATGTGGCGAAAGTCAGGAGAACTGGGACATTACTTCGAATTCGCACATGGTTCGGATACGCAAGCTGTACGTTCACACTTTCAAGCATCTTCAGGTCTGTAACCAATCTCCGGGCATTTGAAATATTTTCCTACTTCGGAAAACGGAACAAGCGATCGGTAAGCCGGCTTTTGTCCCATACAACAAATTGTTAGCCAGAAGAAAAGTGACAATACTGACTGTACGCTATGGTAAGTCTATAATAAGCCTTTTGCAAGATCATAAGTCGAAAATCCTGTTCTACCCACGTCAATCGCCACAACCATTGATAACGACAGTGTTGACTACACAACTCTGAAAAGTAAGCACGTTGCCTAGAGGCCTTGTCGGCCAATATTTCGGGGCTGTCTGCCCGTTTATTTGTCGTTACTAGACAAACGAACATGTGGCATGGAGTCGAAATGCGGAAGCGCAAAACTGTCGACAGTCATTAACGAAATACGAACTGTACACTTAAAGCCCCTAACTTTAAGACGGTTTTACTGACGTCTTGTACCTGTGTAACATACAAAAATGAAATGTGAAGTTTTTCCATAGAGCCTGCAGGAATATAGATGTGTCTGACAAAGTTTTGCTGGCGTTAATGAGGTTGGTATCAAAGTAAATCTGATTGAAACGGATTGCTAAATCAATGGGGTTCATTAGCGGTTTGTGCCTACGCATTCATCGTCGTTATGCATAAAACTTTCATTGCCAGTAAGCACAGTTGTCGAGGACGCGTGGAATGACCTGATAATGAGTAAAAGTTTCGTTATTCCCAAAGTACAGTAGGATTTTATCACGTTCTTTGAACACAATAACTGCGCTGTGGAGTCAGAAAAAGCCATTTTCCGGTTCACGTCTCCACATGCCTCATCTTATCTGTATGAAAGTGGACAACAGACCATTACGTTTATCCAACTAAGCCCAAACCACAAAAATTAATTACGATTAGATGAGACGCGTCCTTTGGACTAAAGCCACTATCACAAACAGGCAATTGGAGTATAAAAGTCAGTTCCTCTAATTTTTGCTGGCTCTCACCTGAGCATAACAAAGTACGTATGGGTTGGTGACCGTGTACATGGTTTTGCGCCGTGAGTGTGTTTTGCACAATTGGGGTTTATGTGTGTCGTATACACGTTTCGACGTGTGTAATATTTTTTGTCTTACGGTATACGTTCTTTCCGGCTTTCTATAATTTTCAGCCAACATGTACTGTAAGGTCATATTCAACTACAAATATATTTTGGAATATTTTTCGTATAAACATCCTCTGACTGAACAAACCACAGTACAATCAAACAGATTTGATAGAACATCTCACTTCGCTCTCTCATTGTATACATATCAAATAATACACTGGCCTATATTATTCCACAACCAATGTTCGCAGTATTCCAAACCCGAGTGTCGCATCGAACAAACTTGTAAACGATCACCTTCGGTATAGCGTTATATGGGAAAGGTAAAATATTTAATCATGAATCAAGAATGGGAACAGAATAAATTCATCATTAGCTACTTTAAAAACCTATTAAACGAGGTCCTACAGTTTTATGCGACACGTTTATCCTACTCTAAGTTTTAAAAAGGCTTCAAGTTAAGCTAACGCATGTCGATATTATGAAGCACCATGCATCATGGCTAGGGACAGATCCAATCAAACTTATCAACAACCATCGCACATTCAATTCATAGTGATCACCGAGTTGACTCAACTCATGCGTTCCCTGTAGACTACAAATTCCGGCCATCCAATCTATTTTTCTCAGACAACGAATGCTAGCTACGAATGAATCGATCGATACTGCATTGCACGATCCGAATTTGTGTTCATACAGTGAATCCGTGTGAGCCTTGTAGTTGCTATGCCAAAAGGTCACACAGTCGGTCTGCCTATCAAACGAAATTCAAAACGATAACTATGTGACGTAATGGCGGATCGATCTCCAAACCAATCTACATCAACAGTGATGAATTGCTTTCTGAGTGGCGAATATATAGATGCTTAGAATGTTTTAAAACGTTTTATATGACCCGATAACATCGTGATATACCACATAGTATTGTTTGCACTGCACATTCAGTGTCAAGGTGGTATCATGGATATGTCTGCTTCTGAGCAATAGGCGGTCACAGTAAACGTCATCATCTCAGTGCATTCCAATCACATAGGTAGATTAAGCAGATAGTTCTTCACGGTATAAACAGGACAAAATGACATTTAGCGTCTGTCCTATTTTCTGCACGGAAACCCGGTTGCACTCAAATGCTTGACAGTTAGAACGGTGAAGTTAGTGTTGGAAACAAGGCTGTTACGAGACCAACTTTCAGTTTGAAATAATTTGCTGTGTTTTGTAAGTTGATTGATATTTTCTTTCGAACAAGTAGAAATGTTTTTCTCTTTCATGAAACTAATGATGTTACGATAACAACAATAGTACTGTGTGCATAAAATGTGCTGTATTGGGGAGAAGATATGGCGAAGTATGAGACTGTCTTGACATTCTGTTTTCCAAACTTGATGAATGAGGTTGGGATGGAATTTATCAATTGTAACACCGAGAAGCTATGTTTCTCGTCAAATAATGTTCTTCACATGACACTGAATGTCGTTACTTTTGATGTCTGGCACCAAGTTTATCACAAGTTGTATTAAGATAGAAGCACATTTCCCGAAACAGTTTTTGTGTTCTTACATAATTTCAAATCTACCTCAGCTGCAAAACTTCCCTTTACTATTTGTAGCAAAATGTTCCATAGGAAACGCTGCACTTGGTAACACTGGTCCACATCTATTAAATCGTAAGTGTAGAACTTAAATGGTAAAGCCAATAAAATTCATTGTGTTGGTCCAGTTGTTATCTGTGCACCTTCACTCAAAATCCGTATTACTGGAGATGTTGTCGACAGCTGCACAGATTTCTGCTATTTGGGCAGCAATCTGTCCACCGATCTGTCCGTGGACCTCGAGGTGACAGCTCGTGTTGCTGAGGCTAGTAATGCTTTTGAAAGTCATAAAAGACGTGTTTGGAACAACCACAGCCTGAAGCCGATCTCTAAGCTGTTTGTCTACCGCTCAATGGTGATGTCTATATTGCTGCACTGCAGTGAAACGTGGACATTGTATCAGTGGAACGTGCGTTATCTGAGCCGCTTGCACCTGCAATGTCTGAGGTGCTTCTTGGGTATCCGGTGGCCAGACATGATTCAAAACACTGAGGTACTGCAGCGAGCGGACATGAACGGGGTCGAAGCCCTGCTCATATCAAACCAGCCTCGTTGATTAGATAACTTCTGTCGGATGGGGGGTGACCATATCCCGAAGCAGCTGTTGTATGGACTGCTGAGATCAGGTGAGCGAACTCCTGGTGGTCAAAAGCGGAGATACCAGGATGTTGTGCAGGCAAGTCTTTCACCTCCTGAAATTAATTTTAGATGATTGGAAATCTCATCGTTGAAACGGGTTGCCTGAAGGAATACGATTCGAACCGTCGTCCACGAGTTCAGTGGGCAGTTATTGTGCGGCCGAGAACGAAGTCGCGTGGTATGCAAGGAACCGTCGGTGCCGCAGGTCGTGGCGACGACTATGTGGCGTTGCGATGTATGCGGTCGCAAATGCGCTGGCCGTTTGAGATTAATAAGTCACCAGCGTACTCATAGTGCACCGTCGGTGAAAAGACGGCGAGTACGTTAGGCTCAGGTAGTCCATATCAGCATATCCATTTTATTTTTAATTATTACATCGACCAAGCGTTTTGTTGTTTGGCAACTAATCCGCTCCTATATTCAGAAACTTGGGTATCTATGATCTTCTACCCATTCTTTTCTTGAGCTTTGTTGGTGTATTTGAATGATGAATTGTTTGCCTGATCTTTTGGTAGTTCAACGTTGATTTTTGTTTCTCAACTTTATTCTTTCTGGGATGCACTAGCATGCTCTGGTATACTGAAATACATCTTGTATTACATTTTACATATCTCTGTTCTTAGCACAGATCTTGTAATTACAATCTCTCTGTTTGTTTCCGAGAAATAAGCGTTTCCTTTTCCTGCTGACCGTTCAATTGGCTAACCAGCATTGGCCGGCTAGACACAAAGGCCTCCGTCACACACCTACTGGTCTTATTCCTTCGGGTTTACATTGTATACGTGGTGTATGGGTATAGCCACAAGTGGTGCAGAGCAAGCCATTTTCAGTTTTGGTAACGCGCAGGTGTTCTTTGGCTTCGGTCACTGCGACAAGCCAATCCGGTTTGGGCGTTGCCAACCGTAACAATGCAATATAAATAGAGCAAATTTGGTTTAAAACGCCAGTGCAAACAACCTAAACGTGCAACAAGCGGTTGAGGTAATAAAATGTAGAGCAGGTTAACTGCGCCATACAACTAAATATTTTGTCACGTAAGATTGGAGAATTTTGAAACACAACAGAACAACTGCCCAATACAAACGACTTATGGAAGTAAGGTGAACTGTTCGTTTATGTCTGATGTATACTTCGTCTTATATAAATGAAAACACAATTCGCAAGAGGTGTGTGATCTAGAAACTTGTTTGCTGATTATTTGTCTTTGTTCAATGGTCCTAGTGATCATCAGTCAAATAGTGTATACCTGTTTTGCTATACTATGTCACTGTCACCAAAATCCTTGCTCACCACTCTTCTAAACCGTGATGGAAACTAACCACTTTGTTATACAATCACAGTTTGCTGATCAGTCAGATCTTTCGAAGAATGAAATGTTAAAACTAAGAGAAATAACCCATACCTTTCTGCAACCTCATACTTTGGTTTGTAAAGATCTCTAATCTTACACTCACATGCGGATCATGGACTCAACACTACAATATTATTGATGCCGAAGTAACGTAACTAGTTCGGAGAAGCCGTTCGATACTTCCTAAACACTCACTACGACCGACATTTCGCTTTGAAAGGTTAACGATCAAGTTAAACTGAGCAAGTATGCTTAGTCTATTTTCAAAATCATCGGGCGAGCTGGATACTATTCACATAAGGCTGTGGCTGAGCTTTTAAGCATAAATACTTGTTCATGTCCACTATGAGGTTACGGGTGTCGGGGTTAACCTGTTAGTTCTGAAAGCACGATGGATAGATGGCAAATCCCGGTCCTGATCAGGATATGCACTATTAGTGAACTTAAGTGAGAGTGAAACTTTCAAATGGTGTTTCGTTTCAAATTAAGCTAACTGAAAGGTTTATGTGATTGTGAAGGCTTCGACCGAGTGTAGTTGGTATTCACTTTTGAATAATCTAAACCGCAGAGCTACTATTAATAATATGTTCTGATTGGAGTCAATCCGTTAGTTGCATAGACGAAGGTCATGGGACGACAAGTTCACACTGGTCAAGACAAAAACTATCGAGCTGTGTAGATCCTTGCATACAAGCCACTGTTTCAACGATCACACCTCATAAATCTATTTTGCATAGAACCATAAAATTAAGCGGGTAAAGGTATGTACAATCAACTGGCAATCCTATGAATATTGAACCAAGTTTGAATGTATTCTGCAACTAACTGTCTGTTTTGTTATATTTTTGAGTCAGTCAGTTAAAACATTAAGCTTCTTTTGTAAAGTTATAAAACACCTTAAACTGATGGGTTCCACATATTTTGCTTTCTCGTTACGTTAATCCACTACCTAGCACTGGTGAAAGTAAGCTTCGAAAAACACCGATCTTTGAGGCAAACTGTGCGATAGATCTCACGGTGGAGCCAACCAAATGATATTTCAACCACGTAAGTCGCATATACAAGTGGTTGGTCACAGTTGTTGAAACAACCCCAAATTTCCACTGAAATCCGATCTGCATTACTACACGATTAATACTGTGCCCAGCGAGGGAACCAGTTTGACTGTTCCCAGACACATATCTGGAGCCGCTTCTGTGATAACATACAGTAATATACAGATTTTCCATATCCTCGAAGAGTTTACGAGCAAATAACTACACGAACCATTGTTTTCGGAGGATCTGTTTAGCCTTTTACAGCAACCTAAAATATATGTGTATGTATGAATTGAGTATGAAAATCCAAACAAGTCAAACGGGTAATTACAAATCACAGACAAGGAAGACCCTAATATTTCCGAGGAGGATAAGAATGTTGGCTAATGCCTGAGAGGAACGAAACTTGCCGGTCATGAACGTCGAGGGACACACGAACAATTCACCAGCGACAGAGTATTGTTTGTACGAACTGATTTTGCGCAGACATACAAGATTTGTGATGTCCGACGACAGAAACCTTCGCCAGTGATAACGATCGCACTGTGACAGGTGCTAGGTGGGCTTGTCCAACCGCGTGGTTGAAGCGAACATTACATTCCGCTCCATTTGCTGGCTAGTGCCAATCAAGTGCGGAATATTCACGCTAGAAATGACTCGCCGCGTACGGTGGAAGTGCAGTCTTATTGGATACTCACGAATTCTCTTTCATAACTAGCCTCCGATTCTGGCGGTGTGAGCGGTCTGGTGATACGTGGAAGAAAGAGCAGAAAATTACAAGAAAATCCGGGATGTTAACTCCCAAGTGTGACATTAACACTGTGCGGATAAGTATCAGTAAACCGACCCTAGCAGTAAGAAGGGCGCGCGAAATATGGCGGTTGAAAGTTTCACCAATATAAATGGCTGTTCATTCGTTACTCAAGAGTGCTAATACTGCATTTTCTAAGACATCCATGCTGGCTGTGCCTTCCGGAACATGCCATATTTTGTCTCACATTGTGAGCAAAGGTTTCTTTTGAACAAGCACTCGTTAATAATGTGGGTACAACTAAGAAACCCATGCTTCACTTCCCGATTTATTTAGTGATTAGCTGTGAACGATGAATTGCAGACCGACTATTAATCTGATTAGTTTTCTTTATTAAACTTGTTATTTGATTGACTGCGACAGCTCCATCAACAATTAAACAAATATCCAGTTGTCTAAACTTAGAAAAGCATATGATGCAAGTGTTTACTTGACCATCCACTGGACTGACAACAATGTCGATTAAACATATTTCAAGTGTTGTCGACTTTTTCGGTCCCTTTGCCTAAAACGTTTGCAGGTGCATTGGAAAAGTTAGAGTTATCTATTTTTAACTATTATCTTGTTGACTACCATCACGAAATATTGATTACATTAAACCTTTCATAAACTACACCAATGTATGTTATTTTATATGATACAAAATCGCCGAACTTTCTGTTGATTTGTGTGACATCTTTTATTATCATAAGTCTAGAGGTATATTACTTTCTGGTAGAGAAGACGGTCGTTATGAATGAATAAGTAATTGATTTAATGAATGAATGAATGATTGCACCTGCATCTTATCTCACTGCATTATATTTGCCATTTTAATTATATAGAGATGTTTTCCAAAATACAGATGACTCCCTTTTCAGGCCCGGTCTGTCTCAATCTTATCCTATGAATATGCTAATTAGCCGAATGCGATTCGCCGGACCGATGTTGTGAATGTCTCGGGAGATATTTGTCATAATAGGCTAATTTTCTAGCAAGGTGTATGAGTAGAAATGAAGACGGCAAACAGGATTTGTTGAACTTGACACATTTGAGACCAGTTGTGCCACCAGAGTGTTCGCGTATTATAACCAAGCCCAAAACATCCCGGCAAATTCGAGTGCAGAAGTGCAGCCACTGTTGTCTTGATTAATCCATTGAACAAATCGATAAGAGTTCGTTAAGCAGTATTCTGTAGAAGATACTTGGTAAATCGATGAAATGCAACTTCATTTTTACCGCTGACCTAAATTCGTACAAATAGCAAACTGAGGTGCGAGAATTTGGGAACAGTTTTTAGGAGGTTATGTGGAATCACCAAACGATTTCATACTTCAAATGAATAAAAAAGGACATTGTTTTGTTGAGCGATGTGTAATAGCGTTAAAGCACCTAGCAAAACCGTGAATAGATCAAGTGTGGATGCTAAATGAAAACATCAGTGTTCAATATTATTTGATATTCGGGATCAAACACGTCTAATCTAATCATTACGATTCGTTGATTATTACTTGTTCAGTAAGTTGACGGTTTTGACTACGGTGAGAACATAGTGGTGTAAAGAAGCCAGCTGCACCCTATTTGCACTACTCACAAGGGGTGCGATGCGAATAAGCTGTGGTTTTTTGGGGGAAACTAAGTTGAAACAAGTGGAAGACCCAATGTCTAAAAAAGCGCTCAGGGTTTCGGAAAAGAAGCCAATATGTCTGACGGTTTTAATCACCCATGGCAAGTGTCGTCAGATATACATGTGACGGACAACGGATCATCCGTAACGTTCACTACGGATAGAATCATAAGGCGGATTATGCAGCATAAGTGACTGATAGTGACCGATGAAAACGTATACTTACTATCAAGCCGTCAGTTAATGTCTTCTGGTTTAACCATAAACCTGTCAGCACGGAACAATCCAGTCAGAAAACAGTTTAAATATATATCATTAGACAACCTCAACTGTTATTACGTAATTCAAGTAACTGAAACGACATAAGATTGGATTCTTCCTACTTGAAAGCAACCTAACCTTATTCCTAGGAATGGGTGTCATTCATGCCATTGGTTTGATATTTGCAATCGCAACGTTTCTTCGTGTTGTTGTAGAACATATTGTCTTAGAATTCTATGGCGAAGGTTCTGATTCACCTTCGAGTGACCCTGAGTGTTACACCAACCGTAATATATGGCAGAGGAATTTTATAACAATCAGGTCGCCCTGGAAAGAAATTGACTATTAAAATTTAATAACACTACTGTCGTGAACAAGTTGCCTGAAACAATTTACCGTATTTTTGACAACACGATTACATCTGGGCGATCAAAATTGTCGAATTGTTGAGTGTTGCATATAGATTAGGCAGATGTAAATCCATATGTTCACGAAATCAGATTAAACTAATTATCAGAAAATTGATATCTGGGTTAATTGTGAACCATCTCAGTTTGTTGTAATACCCGTTTCAGCTACGATTCAACTATTCGTCCCCCCCATTAAGACATCAAGGAAAGTTGGCAAAAGTATAATTTGAAATATTAAACTGTAGTTTCTTCTGTCCACAATCCGAAAGGAATTAATGCACATGATATAAGATCAACTTACTCCGCCCCCCAGTCCGCGGTCTTGAAGATCAGTCGTTATTGATAGTTACAGAGACTAGTAAATTTACGACCAGTATCGGTACAGTTATCTGATGTAGTTCTTGTGTGCATAAATTCTGACTAGTATTCTATTAACCAAAAGCGAGATAGTGGATTACTGTCTAGAACCCAACTGAAACGCGATATACTGAAGCATATCTAATGATCTACTCGATTGGATGATATTGTCAGTAAGATGCTTGTCAGTAGCATAAGACAATTGTCACATTACGCTAAGTACATATGGATACTCATGAGCGAAGCAGTGGGTATGTCAAAACATGCGAAATAGTTTACAAGAACAACTTACATTTGTTTACCTCATTACATACAACAGGAAAATAAGACTGACTTATTGAAATGAATCAAGTCATACACTTGAGTTCCTACTCAACATAGGAAACAGAGTTTAGCATCAGGTTGTTGACAACGTACAGCACTCATTTAAGAAACGGTAGATGTGCATGAAAATTATCACAAGATGGAGCGATAAAACGTTGGACAAGGTGGATTTACAAAAACCAGGTGAATACGAATCCACAGAAATGATGTGACTAAAGCTGAATAATAAAAACCACATCTGCTTTAGTACACATGCCTCAACAAAAATAGCCCTGATTGCTTTTTTCAATAAAAGCAGGGAGGTGAATATAAATAAATCTACCATTGACACAAGATTAACTTAGCGGCTTAAGTTTAGTTCTTCGAGGTTGTTTGATTTCCGGCCCTCGGCGCATCGTTTCCACTGCGGCCGGAAAAGCACCTATTTTTGTGGAGGATTTTGGTCATTAGAATAACGATTGAGTTAGAAAATGGTATTTTACGGCGAATTATTTGAAGCAGCAGACTAAGAAGAACTGAACGTTATGCATTGGAGTCACTAAGTCCATGTGGTGAAGATGAACTAGCTGCAATGTTAGTTTGTCTAATGGAGTCTGTGGTGTTAGACATATTATGAACATCGTTTCAGTTTGTCGCGTTGCTATTTCTCAACTTTTTTTGACTGAAAGCTCATGTCGATGAATTATCGTAGCTAAGGATATTATAATGAGCTAATACATACGATTATATTAGTCAAAAAATTGGATTTTCTTATCTGTATGAAAGTGGCGATAATTTTAAGCAAATTATGCTTCATATATTAGGCCAGAGCATTTCTGTGGCTTCAAAACATGCCCAGGTAAGAAAGCTCTAGTTCAGCCGGCGATGTTTGCAGCAGACTGCATACATTTGCGATCACTGAAAATTGATTTGAATCACACGTTTAAAGTGGGAGTTCCTTTCTGGGGAATAAAAACAACCTGTGCGCCAAGTGACAGAACAGGGAGTTGGGTTTCAAATAAAAATTGCCGAACTACAGTATGTTGAGTTTCGCAAGCTGAGGTCTTCAATCCGTTTGCGGTTTTGAAATTGTGATCACATTAGATTGTTCGTGGTGGTCAGGTCTGGTTAAATGAAAAGTCAATGCATCGGCAAACAAGTGAAACTTTCTGGACGCCTATCGCTTTGTGCTCTTATAGGATAACTATACCCTAACTGAATCCGACGCTTTGTGAAAGCAACGGGAAAAATCATGTCCTATGTTATCATGACACTATGGCTAGGATCTATTCCGATTAAGCGGTGGTTTATGGTCCGATTGTCGGAATTTTCTAACAATGAAATACCGACTATTTCCCACTCAAGTCCGTCTTAATATCCCAGATTGAAACAAACTTGAAAACCAGTTATCCCAGACGGTGAGTTCAAGTTCCGTGTGGGACATTCATTAGTTCTTTAGGGCTTCTCCATAAATGCTGTCGGAAGAGAGAGTTTAACCCGAAAGTCGGCTGCTTGAAGTTGGTCCATTTCTCCAAGCTTATATGACGGAAAACGCGGGACTGAATATTATGTAAGACAAATGCGTGAGAGCTCTTTCAAACAGAATAATGTTAAACGGGCGATATAATTGCTTGTTCAATTACTTATGCGAAGTGAAGGTCAAATTTCTCCATTTTCCAGTGTCTTGTTCATGGTGGTAACCAATGTGTTGGAAAACACAATTATGAGAGAGAAATCGTAGAGTTAGCACGAATTAAAAGTTGCATTGTACAATTTCACCTGTAAACCAGTCCATTTTTTGTGGCTTACACTACAAGTACATCGTGCACGCTTTACGAGGTATGTATCAATCCGTTGAGAACTTTCCAGATCGGACACATGCTGGTTGATGTTCGTGAACCTTAATGTAACGCTTGGTCGAACGAAAGGTTTGAAAACTTTGTCTGTCACAAAACAAAATATACGGTGGCACTGTTCATCTTTTAGCGGCCTGTATGTTACTAACACGGAACTTTCTAACGCCAAGAGTGACAAATATGCGGGCATATCAAGCTGGCTTCCTGGTGTATCTACGATACTGATAATATCGTATTGAATCTATCGGTCTCCATGACAACGATATTTTAAAAGAATTATTTCATTAGTACCTCACATGGTACCAACGCTTGCTGGAAGGACATCAAAAGTAGACTTTCATTCGGTTTGTGAAAAGTGTGTTTCACACTAAGTATTAAAATTCTGCACACACTGGGTAGTAAAAGGGTGCCAAAAGCATGAACTGAAACTGTTCACAGATAACGGCGTAAATTCTGTAATGCCAACCAATTTAATGTATTGTACACTCTTGGCAAACATGCACATATAACGTAATTAGAGCGGATCAAGATAAACAGACAAGCGAGATTGAAAAACAACCACAAACAAATGATTAGTCAAAGTACAGCGGAATTAGGCTGATGTGATTACTTGAACGTGCCAACTTCAGCTAACGACCTACTTACCGGTCTAACCACAGAGTCAATGCAAGTGTTAAAAGGTACAAAGTTTAATCTTGTTTTCTCCGATGATAATTTTTCTGAGCAGCTCTGAGCTGACTGTCTGAAGAATTGCAGGCAACCAATTATAAGTGACTTCCCGTATCATGAATCCCATTAGTTCTTCCAGTGGAGATAGTTCAGAACGTTCAATATTACGATCACCATTATTACATGCAACTGAGCATGTTGTAATTTTGATAGAATTGCTTTAGGACTTTGTTTCAGTTGCTTTGCAGGATGATACCCAGTGACTCACAATCACAGGTGGACCGATTTATCAGGTGCAAAATAATCACAGTATTTTGACCGTATCACAATATTTCGCTGGAGTTTTTGAGGTTCGCCTCATTGATTTTGATGGAGTTGCAATCGATTGAGTCAGACGAATACTGCAATTAATGATACTAAACGTTAGCGGTGAACACTAAGAACCCGCATGTTTAAGATTATTGATTGTGTTCGGGGTGAAAAAGTGTTTGAAACAAGCAAGTTTATCTCTTTTGACTTTGACGATGATCAGTTCAGATATACACAACTGAATTGTACATGGTGAGGCAAACTAGTCACCTAATTTAGTTGTCAGAGAGTATTAACGCTTTTAACTAACACCTCGGGAAGTGAGCAAATTTTTACTCTAAACACATCAGGTAGTAAGTGTACTTCACATTAGGAATACGTGATATGTCCACTGCGGAAAATTCACTCAAACACAGTTATGCCGAATATGGTCTGAATGGCTTCAGGACCTGACCATTGGAGCTGCTAAACGACAATTCATTTCGGCAAGACCATAACAACCACTTCATCCAGGATCAGTCTATGTACAAAAATACTGTAAACAACGCATGCGCGCAAACACAATTCTTATCACTATCTAACTGTGCCGAAGAAAATTTCACAAAAAATTACCACCACGAGACATTAGGTTTACACTTTTGACACACTGGGCAGTTTAACGGGGACTGGTAATTCATGTAACTGGAGCTATCGGTTTTTTAAATCTACAGCTGGAGGGTAATAGAAACGTTTTTGTTTCCATTCGCGCATGAAGTCTGTAGAAACACCAGATTGCACAGTCTGTAACTTTTGACCTTTAATTACACATAATTATTATGCCTGTTACATTCGTAATACATATCGACTACTTAACAGCTGTTTGATTCGATACAACATAACTTCCCCGCGCACCACTCGCTCTGTTTTCACTAGGCTGTCATCGTGAGTCAATCGTGACAACATCCGTTTTAACAGACTAGACCAACTGAATTCACCAGAATATCCCCGTCCTTCTGGAAGAGATTTCTCCTAACCTACAGCAGATCTAGCATTATGGGATATATCGTGGACAATTGCTTTAAGTAATCGTATATAGCCTTGTAACGTCGTTAGTTCACTTCTGTGTCCCAATACAAGTGAACTTCAAAGGGATGTGTTCAAAGCTGACCTTCCAGTACACTGTCACCAATGTGGTTCACTAAAATTCAATTGATCCTCCTCATCTCTTGTCGAAAACAGTTAAAAGTTTAATGCTATGGAAACACCATTACCAAGATAACTATGGGTGAGGATAAATGCCCCAGAAGTGAAATATCACAAAAATGAATTGCTCTCAAACGATTTTAAGTTGAATGAATTTGGCGACCACCTTAGTCATTTACCGTATTACAAATGAGAATATTGAAACCATTCAGACTTTAGATGAGCAAATTATATTGTGTAGATCTTTTATAACCTTGCAGTTTTGCCAACATAAGACAATCTTCATAAGGGTAACATTATTCGGGACACGTCTTTCTTGTTTTTCCTATCCCTAACCAACCATTCACATACTTGCTACAAGAATTACAATCCGCATAAGGCGAGCAGTTTTGAACAACTTATGAGAGGAAACTTCCCCAGATGTAATACATTAAAACATAAGTCTGCTCTTATTTTTATTATTCTGGTCAGATTACAACTTATACAATTCTTGTCGTACGTGGAAAAGCAGCCTATAATCTTATACTATGATCAGATTTAATGAAAAAAACTGTTATAAAAACACTTAAATGCATGAAGTTTGGTGAGTTATCGATACGGATATTCAGTTTGTCACTTTTAAAGCTACCAGTCGTTTCTGTTTAGTCTTGTAATGTCATTTTGCCGATAAAAGCGTACAGCCAGGTTGAAGATCCGTGATCAGTCTGTTTAGGTCATTGCAGAGAACAGTGATATTCACTACTTGTGATCCACTTAAGCTCAGTACCAAGCATTCTGTCATTCGTTCTCTTAACGCTCCACACTGAATGAAACGCTTACACCACCGCCTAAATTGATTTGGTCATTGCCATTTGATAACATAATCCAACCCAGCGTGGTCAGAAAATCTTTGTTTAATCGCTACAATTCCCTTGAACATTAGCTAAATCACCCAATCGATAGGTAGGCAGTTAAGACCCGGTCGGCGTCCACAAACACAAAACTGACATGGTGTGAATGTTGACCAATACCAAGCTTCACATGTAACCGGTTTTAGTTTTAGTTTACTTTATGATTGTAACAGCCTGATGATATTATACTGAAGTCATATGTTTGCTGCACTTTCCGTTTTGTGACTCAATGGGAATTTTTCAAAATACTTTTCTTTTGAGTAGTAATGAATTAAGGTAAGGATTATCCAGAATACCATGCTAATCAAACGTTCAGTTTATTAGGAATAGTGGACCCCTTATAGTACGTGAGTAAAACACACTGTTACTTAACTTCAAACACGTCAGTTACAGACCGACTGTATTACCGCTGTTCGCCTGAAAGCTTATGGAAAGCTTGGCCGTTGACCATCGTGGCTTTCAAAGGGAAATTTCAATGCCTCACGGTATTATTTGTCATCTAGTAAGGTTGAACAAAACAGTAGGCGTAAGCAAATCAATTAACGTCAACTTTCTCGATTTATTCGAAGTAAACATAGCACAATGTGCGATGGTTTGTAAATATAGCAGAGATAATCCCCTTCTGTAAACGGTTCATCAATTCGTTTCACGGTTTTGGTTTATAGATCGACAGAGCGTTGTGCGACTAGTAATGCGTTCCAGAGTTTTGAATTAAGAAATTCTGCTTTCTGCATTATTCTGAATTCTCTGTGATAAGGAGCAAGAAACTGCAACAATTCTTGAACTTTCGATAATTCTAGACCATAGGCCGTACGTTCAAAGTTATACATTTACGTTTTGTTCACAACATCAACAGATCAGTTCTCCTTAATTGTTGTCATAAATCTACCAACTCGTCTTATTACAAAGATATGTACCTGCCCACTTGTGGCCAAAATAACGTTTACATATGAACAGCAAAACCAGCAAAAACCTGTTAAATACGTCTCGAAATGATTAACAAAGTAGTGTCTCAGTTGCCTTAATATTATACGAACCAAGGCTAACGTCAGTAATTATGAAACACAATAACTACAAACCATAGAGTAAACCAGCTCGCTGTGGTTGTTAGTAAGTAATCAGAACTAGAAGATTCCGGCAGCAATCTCTTCGAGCATACTTAACACTCTGCCTTGCTGACAAACCGGTGGTTGTCACAGCCGTGTTTGCGTAACTCTTCGTTTAACCATCTATTCACCACTGTTTACCTGATATATATCGTCTACATTTTCGATGTTTTGAGTTGTTAAAACCAAGAACAGTGTTGAGTCAAGCTCAGGTTATCAAATCAGTCAGAACCCAATAATCGGCAAACCGGATGTCACCGCAAGATTCTAAAGATTTCCAAGTTGCCGATTATTTATTCATTTTTTATACTGCTTATCTTACCTTTACCGGTCATCATTGTTTTCCCTCAACAAAACAGAAGGATTTGTTGATTGACTGTTTCAAAATCCCGGAGGTCACAATTTTCTTGTTCGGTACTGTCTAAGTCGACTGTAGGTTGTCCTAGACATTGACCTTTTACCGCAAATAGGTATGTGAGCCGTTCGTTAACTGTAGTGACACTGTCCAATGATTTTTATCTACTTCTGGTCACTTAGCACGGTGAAAATTTTGGATTAGTTTTTGTTTCTCAGTTGATTCCCCACAGAGTGTCTATCGGGTTCCGTTACTCAGTTTAACTTCTCGGTTCTACGCATCTCCTTTTACATTTCGTAAACATTCGTCGTGGGCGCGGGTATTCCAACACTCTGTGGAATACCTCAACGCGCCGGTGAGATATGTTCAAACCCCAAGACGAATTAATTACGGAAAATACGGGAGACCGGACGAGCAATCACGCAACGAAATCGGACGAACGGGCGAAGAGCGGGAGATAAAAACCGACGGAAGACGTTGACCACACACACAAACCAGGCAAAAGTGCACACGACGTCTGAGTGGAAAATGCCGGTGAGTTGTGGACCGGAATTTCGATTCACAATCGCGAATGCATTCCTGGCGTGGGAACGAGCGAGTTGGACAACGATCTTGTTTTACTGAACACTGTTTTGCTGCACATTAACAAGAGCATTTATATCAAACTTTGTGTACCTTGATGATAAGCATTTCCATGAAAAATAAATGTTTTAGTTGGGAAATTAAACAATACAATTTTAAAAGCTCGGTAGCCTTACCTATACCTCGAACCTCGTAATAATTGTGCAGCCAATTGTCTGCACATTCAAGCAGTTATTAGATGCATGACTGTTTTTGTTTGTCACCTGACTAAAAATTTCCGCTTTTTGCGTCACTTGCAGACAGTCTGATAAACGGACAAACCATTTTGTATCCTGTCCTAATCCATAAACTAGCTAATATCGGCTGATCGATCAAGTTCACCCAGCGAGCTCACTTAGCAGTTAATCGTATGAAGTGTCACTCGAAATTTCTGGATGCATTCGCAGTCCCATATATACTTTTTGGTCAGTTTCTTAAGGTAGGAAGCACGAGAGTAGTAACTCGTTCTTGACAAAGCTGGTCAGCTGTGCATATCCTTACTGCAGTCTTTACTGAAATTTCAGTCACTCTGTCGTGAAGAAAACGTACTGACCACAATCTCAGTGACCTCACATTAAAAAAGACTGAAATGTCCATGGGAACGTGACGCCTGCAGCCGTGAATAAGTAATGTGTTATTTGTAAAAAAATCATTCAACCTTTACAAATGTATTAGATGTGATATCGTCTGAATAATAGCAGACAACTACTTTTGAAACATTTTTTACTCCTTGTCTTCTTCTTCTCACCATACGTAGAAAAAATGTATCACGCATGCCTGGCGCCGAGCAACAGTCAAAATCTGAGTTAAAGCGCATTTGAGTAGCACCCCTCGGGAAATAAAAATGGACCACATATGAAGGTCTAAGTTTTACCAGAAGGCTTTTCTTGCTACATTGAAGAAATGGTTCATCTGTCTGTTCTCATCTACCCAAAGACAACTGCTACTTTCGGCCCGAAGTCTTCCAATTAACCACTGATTTACCTGAGGGCGCCAAATCAAGATATGTTGGAACTTTAAGCTCGGACACTTTGGGGACTAGATTTTGGGATCGTATATGTGCGGAAACTACCGAGGTCTCTTGCGTCAGATGAATGGAAAGTTGGCGATACGTCATAGTTTATGAATGCATGACAGTGGAACACAGTTGGCCCAGAATAGGCAGCAATTGGTTTGAGATGCAACGGTTAGTGGAGCACATTTTTCTAATAGGTTAACACCTATGAAGCTATAAAACGGTAGCCAGAATGTGTCGTACACACTAGTAACACTGCTTGCTTTCCCATTCGAACAGAATAATAGAGCTTGCCGACAAAGTTTAACTTCTTAAAATACGACCCGTAGAGTTGTCAAATTTTGTATTTACGCTATTCAAGTGATTTACCTCGATAGACCAAAAGCATGTGAGTTACAACAGTAACAGTTAACCGAAAAATCCGAACGTGGACGTGATTACTTCACAGGTAGAAAGGGGTACTAACCTGCTGACAGTTTGTTGTCCGCTATCTAACAGCTTAAGTGATGACACGTTCAGTCACTAAGGAGGACTAGTTACAACGATGCAGGGCGTGCGGGCAAGTAGTCGAACGTTCGCGCACATCTATTATGTTAGTGAAATTTGCGGTTCACGACACTTCGTCCTCTTCTACAACCAACAATTCGTCACTCCACGTTTAAAGATCATAATACACTTCATTCAGTGTTAGTGTATCTCGAGAATAAACGACTGTCGGAAACACTACTGTGTACAGTGAGAGACATGTTAACAGACTACTGATAATTATTGGGGACTCACATCGGTCGCGTGAAATAATACTTACATCTCCGATTTGAGAGTTTCATATGTGAAACGGATGTGTACAGTTAAACAGCTTCTAACCCCATGCTTCTTTTGCAATTAAAATAAAACTTATCAGGTTATCTTATATGAATGAAGTTGCCACTGCGTGATGGGGTTGTCAATTAGGACTAACAAGAAACAAACTGAGTTCTTTCGCAATGATGGAACAATCTGAACTTCTGCTACAAACTGATATAGCCCAGGGTTTGCATACAGTTCGTTGGTGCCTGATGCGAAGATACTGAGGCAGTGGCCAACCTGGTTTTATTAATCCGAGGATGTCCTGAAACAAAATTTCTCAATACTTGTCATGTGCCGCTAATCACTTCACTCAGATTTTAAGTTTCCACCAGTAATCTGTTCACTTTGCCTTTCGTTAGCCGTTTTGTTGGAATAATTTACAAATTACAGTTCTGTAAACAAGCACTTCCACTGATGCTCGCATGCAAACAAGTGACCAGCCAAACATTTAATTCAACCTGCAAAGTATCACCGTCAGCAAGCTGTAATCGGAGAATTCAAAGTTTGGAAAAACCACATGGAAATCAACAAACTAATCTTTTCAGGTAGACAGTCACTTGTTTGACATTCACCCCATTTTTTGTAGATTAAGTAAACCAAACAGACGGTCATACCAAAATGCAATCCTTAAATCGACCGAGGTCAGAAGCATAGACATACTTTACTATCCGGAATCACTCTTTGGTTTAAGACCATTTACTTCTGTAAGCAGAATAACGATTCATGTGCCAATTGTGTAGTTGCTATTAAACGTGGACTGTCTTTATGCAACGTACTGAAGGAGAAAACTGACTTTCTCGGACTGGCGAGCCGATTAATTTTATCGTACAATCTTTCTGGTAAACAACTGCCTCAAGAAAGTTGTGCAATAGATTCAAGAGAATGCATGAGTACAATGATGGATTATCACACGGTAGCGCTCACCCATTTAAAACCCATGTAAGGGTAATGTTTGCAAACTGATTATCTGAGTCTGATTGTGTCCACCCTTGACGGGATGACATTCGGAATACAAAAGTGTACTGACTATATTCAGCTCAAATTGTGTTCATGCGATCACCTCTGGAGTAAGAAAACTTTTTCCCATTCTAACTGCTATTATTCTGTGAGTTGCATCGGAGACGAAGTTGTTATACCAAAATGGCAACAAGATAAAATGTGGCTACTTGAACACAGAACCCTTCCTTCAATTTCCCGTAGATCGCGCAGATAGAGGCTTGGGACGTTTATTTTGATTTATTGGGAATAACTACTCGTGGTGCCATATTCAGCCAACCAATCACTCAGACGATCAGTCTGTCAGTTATTCAGTCACATAGTTAGTCAGCAAGCCATTCAGGCAAACATTCGATCTGCTGGTAAGTTAGCAATCGCAAACATTTCTTTTATGCACAGCGGAGATGAATACCTGAAACGTATCCAGTGACGTCCTAAGCAAACGATTCAGTGCAATGTTTATTTTCTAATGGATCTAGATCACAGCATATATCCAGAAATAACGGAACCTACTTGAAGTGCAAAATGGTAGAAAAAACCGGACGGGAGTTTTTATGCAGTTTACCAGAAAGTTTTGTCGTGTTGATAACGACAAAACTAGTTCGTGAACAACAAACACGGTTAAGTTAATCGTGGATCTAGAAGAACTGTACCGCAAAAGAGGGAAAGGGGGGACTGTTTCCTGAAAAACACTCTACTTCTTGACGAATAGAACTACACCTGTCTACTGTTCCATTTGCATTCTGCATCAACAACAGTAAGGATAATTCATACTGACACGTTTAGTCTGTCCACAAAAAGCACCTCTTTCGGACTTAACGCGAATTTTTATAAATCCAGCATTCCTGTATCAGGTTTATTTACAGACAACGTTTTATGGGTTCGAATCAGCCACACAGACGAAATGCCGAGAAGAAAAGGCAGAATTAATAATCTCCATAACCTACCACTGCACAACAAGTTACCAAAGCAATGAAAACTCCACTGTCACGTGGTCTAGGACAAACCCGTTTATTTTACTGAGGTGAATATTTGGAGTTACACACAAAACAATTGAAGCAAATTTGCTTGCATTCTGACAAACAAAACAGACGATGCGCAAGTAAAGTACTAAGGCACCGGATCACACTAAGTGTCTGCTTTCCGCAATTAGAAGCCATTCCGAGATATGCTGCAGGATATCAATGTAGAGAGGAAAAGACCATAGGTTAGTCAATTGATAGTAAACAGACGACAGTGGTAAAGAAATTTTGATGAGGTAGTTTTAGTTAGCTCAACGCTGAAACAATAGGAATACATATCCGTCCCCACATTTACAACAATGTTAGAAAAGAAAGAAAAAACGCCCTGGCATATGCAAACGGGTAATGTCAAGGTTTGAGTGACTGTACAGTAGTTGAGAATTTTGTGTAAGTTTTACGAAAATAATGTTTCATTTAATATAAAATGGACATTACCCACAATTGATCGCAGCTGTCGCATTCCCATAGAATTTCCAGTAGGCCCATTTCGAACAGTAGAGGCACTAGACTCGAGTTTTGCTCTCATTAGAGCTCATCAGTAGTGCATATCATCGCCACTGCCGGGACTTGAACCACGGACATGCTATTCACGAGGCAACCGTGTTTACCACTGTGCCATTGACCTTACATTAGGCACGACCGAATTATCATATGTGAACACTCAACCACTTTCGTTTGTGAGTAATGATCAGGTTGCCCGATCGCCTCGAGAGGAGACACAGTAACTATCTGTTAATTCCAATCGATGACCTTTCGACTAGGACTTCTCTGCAAGTTGAAATCATAGAAATCATTGACTTGTTGAGCGGTATTTGATTAGTGATGATTAGTAGGGGATTTTGATTTTCGCATATCAATTATTTCAACACCAACGTATTTGGAAAGGAATAGACTAGGTAGAAATGCTGAGAGAAATAAGTGTGAACCAGCGTCATTAGTGCTATTGTGCAAAGCCTTTGATTCTACAAATGAGGGGTTGACCTGTTAACAATTGATGATTACACAAGTGTTCAATTTGGGGTCCTTTAATTTCTGGTAAGATTTTGATCAGGGCCGCAAGGCAGAGTGGTAGCAGAGTAACAATGACGTTAGATTTGTATGTTAAACTGAGGGTTAAGACGTAAGGTTTTGGCAAGGAGGTTATCCGTAAGCTAAAGTGCGCGTTATGGGACTCGCATACATGTATGTGTAGCCTACTTTGTTGAAAGTATGTCAGCTTCCATTTTACATTCATTCTCATATCATAACCAAAAGGAAGAAAGGCTGTGTCATACGATAAACATTTCTGCTTGTTCACACAGGGCTTCGTGCAATGGCTACAACACAAGGAAAACATCTGCCAAAGGACGTGTTTCAACAAAACTGCTGAATTGAATATTTGCCCATTTGGATTACTTGAGTCCACCTGTCCCTGGGAACGATGCCCAAAAGTCAGGTTAACAATGTGCTGAAATTTAAGAAATTTGATAAGATTTTACGAGGTGGCCGTTTACGTAAATGAGACTTCTCAGCTGTGCGCTATTATCCCCAGAAAAGCTCATGTAAACATTGCATCCTGTTAAAACGCTATCCACGAAAATCACGAATTAAACTATCCTTCGTACAACGATAAGCAGCTATCTAATCTGCATCCTTTCTAGTTACTAACCTCTTAATTTAGTCTTGTAAATAATTTTATATTCGTTGCCCTGAAACTAGTTCGGTGATCCTACAAGAGAAACAAAACCTAATTGTCATTTTGATGATGTGAATTCAGTTGTTATCTTCGGACAGCCTTCTAGTTTCAAATGTTGCAGAAATTTTGCCGTACGAATAGTGGACGAAATTCGATGTGTTTCGTCCCAAGACGTTCAACGCCTGAAGTCATTTAACAAGTTAGCGATGTCGCTTCCATTCCTGATAGCTAATTGTAGAACGTAAGTTATACGTCTTATAAATCACTGTCAACTTTACAGCAGTTAACGTACTGAACCCAAACTATGTAAGCTTGTCATTCATTTGTCAGGTTAGCCATTGTGAGGTCCGTCACATTTCAGGAAAGTGTGTTGGAATTCTGCTTAGGAACACAAAGTACTATTACCGGACTGACAAAATAGGTAAACGACGTTCACTGTCTCATTACTTTGGTGAATACATCCATGCAAAAACTCGGTAGTCAAAGACAAATGGTATTAGAAAGAATACTGTCGATCGAAGTGTGCATCAACAAATTTAAATGTTTGGTCAATAAAAGATAGGTTTCTGTCAGCTCTTATGAAAAGCGAATTATTCTCAAGTACACCGTTCACTGAGATTATTCTTCAGCTGATATATATGAACCGTTATTTTAGAGAAACAATAACGGTTATAATACAGTACAGTATTTTTCTTAAATATTTGACCAGTGGTTACAACACAACTACAATATATTTTAAGACTTAGAGTGAAATTTGAATAGGTAAAATAATTTTGGCAAACAAGCACGTGCACAAGTGTGTTGTTTTTATTTACTTCCATTCAAAACAATTTTCTGTGTTTTCAAACCAAACTGTTTGATTGTAGATAAACAAGCACAGTATTTATCGTGTAGAAACGTCCATTTTACGATCAATTTTAAATGGTTGTAGAAAGTACACTTGTGTGTGGAAGAGTTAAAATCAAAACAATTCACTCGCAATGGCAAACACCACGGAAGAATAACAATTGCATGGTATAAAGATTTAACAACAAGTCGACCAAATTATTACACTGTCCTAATTGCCTTTGTTGTAACGTTCGATGTTCATTATTCGACATGTGGCATTAAGACATGTTATCAGCTCATGAAAGCCTCGTTTATTAAATGAGTGAAGAGACTTAATAACGTGTTTCTTATATGATTCTTGTTGATTTGCTTTGTCATTGGAGGTAAGCACTGCATTACTTTTATAGTTCACATGTGTTTTTTTCGGAGTAGTTTCATTCCAGCTGGTATACAACATTAAACTGTAAACCAATAATATAAAACTATTTAACTGTCTACCCTAGAAGGGCGGTGCGTACCACCAAGCTGGCAAGAAAATCAACAACTTTACAACAACATAAAAATGCAGACCAATTTCAGCGTTAAATTTCTTCTGATGATGATTGGTCAATATCTAGACCATCCTAATTCCACAGGTGGAGGATAACACTATGACTAATTATTTTGGGTAAACAACTGATATGCTGTGTATAAACTTCGTGTAGTGATATCGCAGAATTTATAGAATGTGATACGTGTTTGATTAGAAAAGCCGTCTCACGTTTAAATTCACGAATGCCATCATTCTCAGATTAAGCCATCCAACTTTCCAGACGTCGCATCGTAGTCGTTAGCTTTAATGCCGCGTTGTTTTAACCCCGATTTCTAAGGCTTTCAATTAAATTTCGGAAGTTATGACATGACCCTTATCCTCGTTAATTAGGTACTCGCCATTTTATACTCCCTTGCCAATAATTCCCGCCACTCTGAACAGGTGACCCGAATAATCGTATTCTCCGTTTCTAACAAACTGATGGATGTCACATGTTTAACATAGAGAATATCCCTGTGTCAAGTATCAAACGCAGTGAACCGAAGTATACTGAAATGAAATGAACAGCAAACTAATTATGACGACCACATAGCGATGAATAATTGTCTTCAGTAATAGATAGAACCGGATCCAATAGCACAATATAAGAAAAACAGTAATAATGATGTTCACGCTATGTTAAATCCAACTGGAATCCTGTTCGATTAAAATGAAAAATACACAAATGATCGGTAGACTTGAGAAAACGTTAGAGCGAATATCACCCAACTGCCGAACTTTTCAAGATTGATTTATTATTAGAAAGACAAAAGTGGAAAAGATATTTTGAGCAACTGTCAGAAATGTAAAATTTCAAGTAGCAAGAAGCTTGGGATGAATGAAATATCAAGAGGGAATGCCACAGTTTAAGTACGAGAACAACGGACCAGTATGCCTTCCAACTGTAGAGATAGCACATGCCACGATGTGGGTGCGACACCACGAAAACCTGGTTTGAGGGCAAACCATGGTATTATATGAGAGTCGTAAATTGTAACATGGTGTGCGCAATCACATATACCTTAAGTCTTTGGAGTCTGTTGTGAAATTGGAATCTGCAATGTACTGTTAAGTACACTGCATCAAAGTCTGGTTCACTTAGTCCTCAACCAACTAGACACTTAAGGGGAACGGATGTGGGGTGGCGTAACTATGGCATAATTCCCGTTGACCGGCGTAAAACAGTGATGTAAGAGAGTCGCAGTGTAAATACACACCAAATGTCATTACGGTTTTTTGATAGCCTTCATAACCATTGGAACAGCCTACGGTTAACTAAGGTTAACTACTAATTACCGGATAAAATGACAGTCCCGGAATAAGAGTAGTGAAAGATAGAGAGAAAACGGAGTTATGAAGAAGTTCTATGAAATTTTGTCCAACAAGAGCACATACTGACTGCCAAGAAATACAATTGTGATATTTGCAATCCCCGATACCTTACCTTTGATATCAACTGTCGATGCGTTTTGTTTTAACGGGGATACAATTTCAATTTCATGATCTATGCTGTTCCGATGAACGCCGAGCGGTACAAGAACATTCAGCGATAACGAATATATTAGAAGTGGTCAATTCACGGATCACGTGGTACTGTTAATATAAACAAACACCAGCTTACGTTTGGTGGGTTATATACAACGACCCGTTGCAAGAGGCAATCAGCGGTCCAACTACCCCACGAAAGACGTGAGTACGGACAAAGATGGGCCGAAAAGAAGTAGTCAAATCAGTTTGGCTTTTGACTAAATTCTTGATATTTCCAGAGCATGAATTGGTGGATGTCAATATTACGACTGTCAGTTAGAACGCATCGTCGACAAAAGGAGAAGTTAGTGACTGTCATACATTCATTCGTGCTGAGGAACGTGGGTGAAAATCAATAACCAGGATAGGCAGGTCGGAAGGCTTGATATCTTGGATACTACCTGTAGGCCTAACAACGACAAGCAGTTGTTTGAGCAGGGTCACGAGGAGGAATGTGGTAGGGTCAGTCAAGTGGAACGTCGACATCCATGAACTCCTACGCATGACACTTCTATTTATCACATGATCATATCTGATCTTTATCATCGTGTTTGTTAACACTGCTTTTAATCCGTATGTTCCCCAGGTGGGGACAAATTAGTAATGGACAAACTTGCCAGTTGTGTCAGTATTGAATTGACCGACTAATTCGGTTGGTATCTCAATGTGGACGGACAAGTGTGCAAATCATTTGGTAAAGTTATCCGCAAACAACCAAATCGATTAGGGGTCCTGTTAACATGTAACTTAATCTTGCAGTCCAGATACAAATATACTGTCTGTTATCATAAACATACAGGTATATACAGTTTGCAACAAAAGACTAAAGCCGCGTCATATGTTAAGGGTTGACATTTGATAAGATTGCGCAAAGTGAATCAGAGAACACCATCCAGCATGGTTCAGGACTGGTGACAAAAAATCAATAACGAGTGCTGTTGTAAGTTACCGGGCAGACAGCGATCATCAGGTCAACCTAGATCGATCGTTCGTTGTTATCGACAGGTTACCACCGAACCGGTCAAAGCTCGTTAGCCTGCAGAAATTGACCACTGCCTAGGCCATTGTCATTCGATTATATGATTCAACCCAGTTAGGTCAGAAAAACGCCATTCAATCACCTCAATTGCCTTAGTCATTGGTTGAATCACCCGATCGATATTTAGGCAGTTAACACTCAGTCGGCGTCCACAAACATAAAATTGAGATGGTGTGAATTTTGGACCAGTACCAAGTTTCGCATGTAATCCGTTTTAGTTTCATTTTCGTTTATAACTGTAACAGCCCGATGAAATTTTATTGAAGACATATGTTTGCTACATTTCATGTTTTATGGCTCATTGAGAATTTTCGAAATAAATTAAAGTGGTCGGAATGGCTGGTTGAGGCATCGAAAATATTAGTTAAAAAAACTATCCGGATGTTATCTATGAGTCTTGGAAAGAAATAAAATCTTCTTAACCGACCAGAACAAAAATTCAGCATTGGATAGAAGGAACATAATTATAAGTTTCCATCAACTGTGAACGACCCAACGTTTCGTTTTGCTGTAAACAAATTACATTGTATATGAAATAACCGTTCAATTTGAGGATTGAGTAATAAAGAGAAACATTGTATGACCGATACCGCTATCGTAATGTGTATAATCTCCACAACGGTGCATATTTCAGTGTGGTCTGAATAGGGTCAGTAGGCTTCTAGAGTGTTCGAAACAATCCAGTTTGGATTTGCTTGGTAAACAAGAAAGCTGAAATCGAATAGAAATACGGGACTTTTGGGAATGCTTACTGAAAACTGCGCGAGAATATTTATTTCACGAAACGCCCACTTTCTATTATCTGAAGTACAGTCATCAGATGTATGAAGATGCAGAAATTAATCATACACATGACAGAATCCTAACTAAACATTTTTGGGGAAAATAAATGGTGATGACCAACACAAGTGTCCCAGATGTGTGATCAACCATTTGTGGTTTGAGTTCCAAAATACAGTGCAAGGACAGGTGAGTCTTTTAAAAACCACCAGTCTACATAAAACATGGTTAACCAGAGGCGTTAAACAAACCAAGATTGTTGACTGAAATCAGAAAAACAGAAATCGGTACACGGTTGACATTCTCATAAGTAAAGACAAAGCCGTTCACGATACAGCTTGCCACATTTATTAATAAAACGTCTTTATGTATTTGGTATCTTATATATTTCAACGGTAAACGAAGTTGCTGAACCAACTCTGGGTGATGCTGTATTAGTCAAAATGTCAGCCACCAGAAGTATTTCTGACAAAGTGGATTCTATTTGCCTCTAATACTTTAAAAATCAGTGAAGCTTTAAAATAAAAGAGAATGGGATAAACAATCAGGCCCTGGATATAACTTGTTGTTAAGTACACTGAAATTTTTCAAACGTTTAAACAAGTTACATTCTGTCATCGTAGGAGTGGACTGGATGTTTCGAAAACAAGCGTGCAGCCATCTGCACAACTGGCTGCATATTGCGTTGGAAAGTGATAGCCATGAAGCAGTTCAATTCTTTACGATAGGAGGCACTTTTTGCTCGCCTGATGAACTGACTTAGAAGTGCGAAGATCTCATTTGTAAACCATTTACCTTTCTTATCAGAGTTTTCTGTTTGGAAATGAATTTGAGGGGATAGATTCTGAACGTGTGTGTAGACTTGTTAACTATGTTCGATATCTCCAAATTCATCAGTAAGACTAGATATGTTAGAATACATCACGCAGACCACAGGGGTCACTCAAGGCAGCATAAACGCGGAGAAATTTCCCAGTACATATGTCGTGCTAATGAGCATTCTCAGACTTTCCATAAACCAGTATCTTTGTAACGGACTTATATTGGGAATCGTACGATGCAAAGGAAACAACATAGTTCGCATTAATTCAACCAACATGGCTTTCTCCTTCCTGAATAAAAAGCCTCATGACTTCGAGACTTACTAACCGATTACAATTACCCATTAGTTCATGTCGTTACCGCCAACAGGCAGGTGGACTACCTTTAGAGTTTTTCTAAGAATGTTGGTGGTATCCGATGTACTGGGCTTGAAGTAGGCAAAACCAAACCTTGTCATTTCATGTTTCAGCGGTAATCGACATTGTTTGATGTTACTGATAATAATGAGCCCGTCAAAAACAAGCAATTTTTTACCGAACACTTTTGGTGAGTTCAGCATGTTTAGTGATGTTTTGATCCAAAATAGTCCATTCTTTGCCCCCTATTTTAGTTGATCTGTCAACTTAAACAAGAGGAGAAGTGAGAATTACAACAGATTGTTTCCTGTCTGGCGCAGAAAATTACATCGTTGTCCCCAGTGTAATAAGATTTGATCGAATATGGTGATTAATTGCGACCGTCTTTAATCAGTTTTGCCGCCCGAGAAAATTTCGTTACCGTGACAGGTCAGGTTCCCAAGTATGTGCACTTTGATTTGTCGTAATTTAGAGGAACAGTCACACGCCCGGCGATATATAAGCAAGGTGGACTGGTTGAATACTTTGTCAGGTTGTCTTAAAATAAGTAACTGCGTATTCAGATATGTTGTTCGTCAGATTCAGACAAATTGGACGACAAAGAAAGATTTTTATTTGATTATGGTGAAACGCTCCTTCATCCGCCAAATAAGTCTGAAGTAATGGTGCTATCCGGAAAAGGTAACTGATGACTTGGAGGAAGAATTTTTACTGGCTAGAAAATCCAAGATTCTTAGACAAACTCATTTTCGGGCTGAAATTTTTGGGAGTCATTTAAACTAGCCGATAGACAAAGTGTCTCCGAAACACGGTCAAACAGCTTGACTGCATTAGATAGGAAACAGTTACAGAAGATGAATTCGTGCTTCTTTTAAACGTCTCTGCCGCCTCAAAACAACTACCATAGTAAACTTGGACAATATTCTCGTATTTTTGGCGGGAGTTCATCCTAAAGCACGTTCTCCTCCGTCAGTCCTCAACTGTGCCTCGTACGTACCACACTCTTTGTATAACCTATTGGGGTCGTGCTTCATTTGTTCGCTAACTTGTTACACATTGTGTTTCTTGTTGCTTATTGTAGAAAACCCACAAAAAGCTTGACTGGACTGAGTCGTAACTAGGAGGTCGATGAAATAGGTCGCTAGTAGAATTAGTTTTGTTGCTGGTAGACAGATTATTATTACAAACTGAACAATATCCACCAATGATCACAGCTGCGCATTACTATACATTATCCGGTCAGTCCATTTCGAAAATAAGCACTCTATTTGAGTTTGGCGCTTATTAGATCTTGTCATTAGTACGCATTTTTTCACACATATGACTAAAGAAATCTCAACTGTACTTACAAGCGAATCATACGACCACACGTTTTTAATTAAGAATTGACAGTGAAAAAGATACTTATGCTGTGCAAGAACTCTGATCATTACTGCAGATCTGTGAAATACACCCCGTCAATATAGCCAGTTTGCTTTAACATTATAAAACCATCGCTGAATTCGCTGGATTGTGTCGCTGATTTAAGTCCTGCCCACTCTCAGGAGGATTCTGTTAAGTTATACCAACTCGTTACTAAAAGACCATAGCTCCGTTACTCAAGCACCCATATACCCGTATCAGGTAGGTCTCTAAACCAATAAGAATCGGGTTGAAAATGACTTGCACTGTATTCATGTGAATAAGAATGTAAGCTTATCTTGATGTAGACTACTCTTTTGTGGGCAATAGTTCAATCTAAGCGTCTGGTTTACGGTTGCCAGTGAAACATTCACTTATGTGTGTGGACGGAAGTGCACTTAACGTAAGATTGCATAAATTTACTGGACTTATTGTGAAGAATGAGCACAGGCAGTAATAGAATAACATGCGCCAATCTTACACTGACGACTGTTTACTAATAATCAATCATTACGAGGTATGACAAACTAACAGATATCGGTTCTAGGTCGAAGGATAGCGATCACTTTCCAGTTTTCAGACTGAACAACACGAATGTTGTCTATAAGAAACCACGCGTCTTAAACGGTTACTGGGCACATATTTTCTTGAAATTTTCGGTGACCTGCCTTAGTAAAGTTTCATCATTGTTCACTTGTGCTTCACACTTTGTGAAAGAACAGGACAGTATCACATTCTCCCAGAGGGTTCTAGACAATAAACTTCACAACAGAGCGTACATCTATAATCGCAATATTATCGGATAGCATAAAACCACATTTGCTTATTGTCAAAGTATAAACGTATAGACAAAACTCAGGGAACCACTGAAAGTAAGACCGATGGAAACGAATGAAAAACAATTTGGGTCGACTAAACCAAGTTCATTCAAATTGGAAAAACTCAAGTAGTTTAATGTATTCAGTTGCTAACGGAGGCTATTACACCCACTGGTTTTGTTTGTTTTTGACTTTAGTCTTAAGAAAAATCGGAGAAGATGAAACGAGACTAATGTGTGGTTTTCCACTTTCACATGATGAAAAAATATTGCCGTCTAGTGCATAGTGGGAGTACGATTCGAACTAGCTCGTTCGACCTGCTCTATATGTAACCGTGTTTTAATTGGTACCTAATTATGTTGCACTGCTCAGCAAACCACTTTGTAGAATCTAGATAACTACAACTTCCTAGTTTAGCAGCTCTCCTGAAGGGTGCTATAAAAGAGGGTCTTCGCTGTATAGGTCACTTATTCGTGTATCTACAAACGTTCAACGAGAGCGATCGCAAACAGCCACGTTTAATAAATAACGAATCCCATTTTATTTCATCTTTTTGATGTGTACGGGACTGGATTTTAATGTCGGGTGCACATCGTGTGGTAGACTGTTTTGTCAGAAACAACCCAGTGTATCTTGAACATTTTAAACGACATCTTAAATGACTAAGACGCCGGATTTTCAGTGCAGTTCACATTTCAGATGACCGGTAGTAAAAAGTTGCAATGCAATCGTAAATACAAAGCTTTTTGATAAGCTTTCGAAAAACCTTAAACCGAATTATCATATCGTCAGTCTTCAGCCGATAGTGATATTTACACAGTGCCTCAATATACAACGGGCGACAATCCAATCTAATCAGAGAAAACACAAAAAGCGTGAGAGAATTGAAACATGAGACGATTCAAATCACAAGGGTATTAATCAGTCAGACGGATAAGCATGTTAAACTTTGAGAGACAAGGAGGTCGGATGCATAACTTTTTTGCACTGGAACTTGTGTAGTTCCACACGCATGCAGTCCGTACCCCGTGTAATTGCGCAAGGACAAAACCGGAAGGTGTGCAGCGAAGCCCGTCAAGTGTAACCAAGCCAATGATAGGCTAAACTGACGGTGAGTTTCCTGCCTTTCGGACCAAGTAAACGGTTGATACCTATGGCAGGATATGGGGAGAAGAACAACTAATTAAGAAGTTATATTTTGTTTACTACTATACTGATTCGTTCAAACTCAGCTCAGTTTGGATTACCAGTCTGTGTTGACTGTGACCACAGAAGTTAGAAGAAGGTTTCTAGTACCTCATAATGCTAACTCCCAAACTTACTTTCTCCAAACATCGTCGGCATCATGTAGATTCATCGTGTGAAGATAATTTAGAAGAGGATCTTGCCGACAAACATTCTTGTTGCGAGTTGAATCTTTTGTACATTAGACCACCTATAGTTGGGAATGCATGGCAACAGAATGAAGAAACTAGGCCGTTAGCTGGGAAAAGTCCGAATCTAATCATGTGTTACTGCGCTGTTTACAGAACAAGAAAAAACGCTTGAACAAACATTGTTAAATAAACCAGGGGTATCTTAAGAATAAAGTTTATCGAGGACGCTGAAGACATAAAAGCTAGCAATCAAACACGACCCAAATACGTGAAGACAGCTCGAGCCGTTTACGCAACAGGTGACAATCATCTGTCTACCATGAGCAATTGGTTTTCTTTTGTGGATGTGTTTCCGATTTGCGGGTCTCAGACTGTCTTTCTATTTATAGCCCTCTGCCTGCAGTTATACATCCTCACATCTGAGCGAATTAATACACCAACACATTGATTGTGAGCTACGACCTAGAACTCACTGTAACGGAGCTGTCACAAAATAAAATTTCGGGTACACTTCCTTGACATATTCGCACATGCAGAAGCTGTGCTGTTCAACGATTTAAAAACTGTGAACAATTTATTCGAGCAAGCACTCAACAATATTGTTTTTGGCTAGTCAAGTTTAGATTTCCTACAATTAATTATCCACATAACAGCTGCAATAGTCAACTGCCTATCCAGCAAATACGCGTAAATCAGCAGCAGAACCTGAGTGACCGCCTTCATGGCTTTCCCTCTGTCAAGCTCAGAAGAGTACCTCAATGTTCTTCATTGTGCCCGACCACCACATGTCTTAGGTGTGGTGGAGAAATGTACCTTAGACACAGCACACTTCCTTAGTATATATATGTGCTTAATACGTAAAAATTGCAACCAGTTGAACAGTATGAGAAAAGAGTAATATGCAAGTTGAAGAAGAAAAAATATAGGGGAACAAAAACAAGAAGTTACAACGTTGCACACAAAGACTCCCACCATGAAAGCCACTAAATTCAATTTTTCACCATATGAGATAGCGCACCCTAACAGAGCTGTTCGCTGTTCTGCGGACCATAAGCAGGAAACCGGGAGTGGACAACTGGGGCGAGTTTCAATGTGTCTTCATATTATCAACTCAAGTCATGCGCTGACCACCAGACTGCCGCTTTCTATCTAACACATCATTCAAAAACAAGGCACGTTGTGGCAGATGGTGAGTTGGCATTCGTAAAATCTGACCAAGCCGACGATGCCTGTGAAACGAGATCAGTGTGCTCATGAGTCGATGGAGTTTATCAACTCCGGAAACACACCAACAAAATTCGTCGCAGGTGAGACAGTGTTCCCACCATACGCCGCTAAAGCTTCTGAGACACCGATGGTGTAAAACGGATACTCTGTGGATATTCTCCACTGCCCTCACAGTAATACTGCACATCCAGTCTTTTACAGAAAGACGGAAGTCAAACGGACGCCACAAACAACACAATTTGGGAAACGCCATCCTGGCGTTTGTTATACGATGTGTGATACCATCAGATATTCCACCAGGGCTGATACAACCCTCACAGTGTAGAAACTTCTTGGCTGCTCCCAACTATTCATCTTCAGGAGTAAGAGCAGGCGCAGAATCTTTCTGATCTCGCTACAGTACCTTCCGGTTAGTAGGTACATAGACCATACCAAACTGACGAACTGAAGCCCCTAGTCCGCTTAAGATGTTTGGGCTCCCCGTGAGCCCTTGTAGAATAAGATGATGTTTTCTGCGTACTCTATGTTTTGAAATCGAATACCTGGGAGCGATTCCACAACATGATATTCTATCACAGAACATTCTGGGATCCTGTCTTTTGCAAATTTGATTAGGAAGAAGGAGGCTAGGCAACCTCTTTGCACCCCACTTGGGATGCTACATTTCGACAACATGCTGTCATGAGCCCAAACCATGTTCGAAGTCTGGCAGTGTATTACATTTTGAGTTTTCATATACTTTCCACGCTCCCTTTTCCTCGATAGATAGTCCCAGAGTGCATCTCTGTCACTCAACTCAGAGGCCCATCTGATGTCGAGGAAAACAACAACTGTTGGCCATCTATATCAATAACGGAGTTCAAGCATCTTCCGAAGTATGAGAATAGGATCAATGCGATCATGTCTAAGGAGAAACCTAGCTTGCTTCTCACGGATATGTTTCTCGCGCGTTTCGTCCCTTTTGTGGGGTAAAACGGTTGCAAACAGCTCTAAGGCAATAACATTCAAGCTAATCTCTCGTTCACTTGCACACAGGGTGCGTGGGCTTTTTCGGAAATGGGAGAGATGTCAACCAAACTCTAGTCACTTGGAACAAATTCACTGATCCTGAGGCTTCTGGAACGCATCCTTCAGCCCTTTAACTAAGACTGGACCTCTCTTTACCAATGGGTAGGATGGGGGTTCCTTTTGATCGAGTGCCTTTTGACTAGTCAGGAATTCGATCCTGAGGGAGACCTGTTCCCATCAGGGAAGAGACGTCGATAGACACATGAGCACGAGCAAGGCCTAAAGGCAAAGTTATTGGCGCAAGTGGCTAATTGAACTGGTGATGGAGGTGTTCAGTCCAGCGTCCTAAATGTGGTTGTGGGTTATGACCGGGCTCATTACTGGCTTCGCAAATTAGGTTCCTCACACATGACTCCTTGCTGCCAGTTTTTCGGATGAGATAAGAAAGCTTCCGAGGGTTCCAGGTAGAAGCGGGTTGTTCCACCTCGATGGCGCGTTGTGTCCACCAGGCCTCGCGATCCTCTCGTTGTTGCTTCCTGAGCTCCAGGCGAGTAACTGTGCTGACTGGGCTGTACTCACCGCTGGATAAACTATTCCGGCAAGCGTGAAGAAGTTCCAGTGATCGCGCAGTGACCCAGTAGTTGGCAGCTGAAAGACTAGTAGCACCACACGAGGCAGTGTCGCATGCATGCCGTATATGTACTCAATTTAGTCCACTGTTTTCTGATGGGTGGGGACCTAGATTAGAAGCAAATACACACTGGTAAGCGCAAAGCGCCCATGACGTTGATTGTTTAGATACGTCAATTTGTGGTTGACGGAGAAGTGACCTCCCATCAAAACGCAAGGCGAACCTGGCACATAACATTGCATGATCGAAATCCATACAGGCGCTCCAGATTGACTTGTGATCTTGGAAACAGCGACGCCACTGATAGCTGATGGCCATGTGGTCAATTTGTGTACATGGTTGATTGTGTGATGGGGGTGGCCAGGTGGCGCATTGAAGCATAGGATGTCAAAACTTAGTAATTTCCCAGAACAGATCGTTTTCACCATATAGCTTTAACAAACGTTCTTCGTACCTTGAGAATGTCAGCCACCTGAAGTGTGCGTATCAGCGCTTAGCCTGCCTCCTTCAGCGTTCAAGTCTCCAGCTTCTACTACGATGTCCGTACACCGCACGGTGTGTAGAGGGTTAGTGAGCTGACGATAATAATAATAATAATAATGATAATATTAATAATAATAATAATAATAATAATAATAATAGTAATAATAATAAACGGCAATCTTTGGAGGAAATTATCGCAACAACAAACCGACTGCGTTTATAATGGTCACCTGTTGGTGTTGTAACCGTACCTTCGTGTCTGACAGCGCACAAACAGCTGCTGAGGGATATCCAATCAGGTAATACCTGAAGGTAGCACTGTATTACAGTTCTGAGGCAGAGTTTCACCATCACTACATACATCGTTGAGGAAAGGCCTTAAATCATGTGCAAATGCTGCTTGTTAACCTGTCTGTAAAAACGTTCGAACGTTGAAGGTGGCAATTTTAAACGATGTTCCGGAGGACAAATAGAAATTCTTGTCCCTCAGGCAAAGCAGCCTTGATGTTTGACGCAGTATCATTATGGCTACGACTTATGCCGCGTTTGTGGTATGCCTCAAAGTAGTATTCGAAGTCAGCAAGTAAACAGCTATTTGACAAAATTTTGGAAACGGAACAAATTGATGTGGCGCGGTAAGACGAGACGAGAAGAAAACCAACCAGGTTAATGAAGGCGAATTAGTTGCTGTTGGTTCTCCGAACGTCACACATTTGCAAGAGTAAACGATTAAACCGTCCATGTTGAAAGGGTTAACTGTAGCAGTGACCATTCTGAGTCATATGACTAACCGACCATCTCGACGAAAGATGCTTTAATCTCAAAGGCGAAAGATATTGTCAGTTACACTAGCGAGGTTGCCACAGAGTTCCCCATTGGGATCACTTTTGTTCGTAATAGTTTTCAAGTTTATTTCGGTCCACGAGTTGAATTCAGTTGACTCGGTTCAGTAATGTGCCTCAGGCATTTCGAGAGGTGGATTTTGATAAAATTACTTACTCCCATTCTCAGAACCGAAAATCATTTAACTAAATGTGTTTCATTTGTATGAAAAGAATAACAATACATGTGAAGATTATTAAAAATGTAATCACCGATTACATTCAGTAGCAATTCTGTAAAAGACTTCCTGATTCATTATAACTGCTGATTCAAAACTAACATGGATGTATTGTGTAGAGATCATGTTAACTAATGACTAACGGACAAACCATGCGATCAACTGAGTTAAAATAAGTGCCTGCACCTGGATCTAGTACAAGATTGTAACTATTTTTGAAGAAGACTTAATGAGAGAGGTGCGTTTTGTCAGACGACATATTTTCCAAAAACTGTTCGCAACTTGTAAAATGATGACAAACGGAAATTTTCATGGGAGCTGACAGTACGATGGATCGTGTTTCAGGAATCTAAGATGCAGCGCAAGGTTTTTAAAAATATATCATGGAAAACTGGTGAACAGTACAACCAATGAAAGAGCACGCGTTTCCAATTTAAATCGACTGACGAAGTGATGTGCAGTAAACAGATACTTCAGATGCCTAACACAAAACGAGAGTGTACGAAAGTTGACGTCAACATCAATAACATGAATAGAGCACGGTATATTGTTACTTAAAATAATCATCAAATATCTAGTAAAAAGTATTTGATGTGAGCGTTCATTGCATACTTGATAGGAAGTCCATATCTTATAAAGTTGCGCATATTGATTCCTTTTCATAAGCGGGAATAAAAGTTTAGCTGATTTGGCTGTATAAAGAGACAGGCTGCAGGATTCTAGTCAACTTGATTGTTCGGACAAACCGTCCAACCGGACAAAGAATGTTTGATGTTCAACACTACACCGTATGCATAGAGGATTACAAAAGAGCCTTTGTGAACTGGGATAGATCCTATACAAAAGGAAATGAGGAACCGGAGGAGCGGTGCAGCTTGTAGAACACCAAGGTTGAATGGCGGCATGACAAGATCACTGAATTAAATAAAGTGCCTTAGGTTTGTAGGGCAGTCGCGCAAAAGCCTGACAGTTAACATATGAATGCCAAATTATTTGAGAATTTAAACAAGGTCTTTTCATTAAAGTTTTGGAAAACACAGCTGTTTTAAAAGAACCGTGTGCAGGCGGACCGTGTTTTCCCGCCAAGCAAATATAGATTAGAATTCACTAGACAGACGGAGCATCGAGGTTTGAATGAGAGTGACTAGAAAACGTGATGTTCACTTAAAATTTTATTCGGGACATTTATTTATGTTTGCTCCCAGTACGAAAGTTGATCCATAGTGGTACAGAAGTACTGACAATCACGGACATGTTGTGACGTTAGGTAACAGTTTTACGATTCTGTCTGTTATGTACAGATGTGTCTTGGGGAACCGTGTTGTGCTGAGGACTATCACGGAAGTGTCGGTAAACGACAAAACAAGTAGAATTATGCAGTTTATTACTTCTGTAGACAGATTGCTAAACGTGGGACAAAACTTTGAATACAAATACATTCTAACATCCTCCACCAACTGTACTTTGTGTAGTAAACTCATTGGTCACCTGGACTAAGTCATTGGGGTTACATCATCGAACGAGTCATTTGACCTTCACATATTACTAACTGAAAGTCCGGGCTTGTTTTATCCTCATCACCACGCTCTGGTTGTAGTGTCACCAGTAGATAAATAGCCGACAATAGGAGAACAAAACATACATTTGGGACACCAATGCATCAGATAGGGTTGCCATTAGAGTAATCGAAGTAGAACGAATCGGACCCTAGTTGTTCACTATCACACCAGCCAGCAAATGTTTGCTGTATGCTTCTTTTCTACCACACGTTCATTCCATCAACTTACTACGGTTCTTTAGCTGTTATGTACTCGCGGTTGTTGGTTTTCTAAATCCGTTTCATCAACCTTTTGCCAGTTCATCGCTCTGAATCAACCGATTGAGTACCAGATGCGCCAAAACACAACATGTACCACATTTGTAATTTCTTTTAGCATGCGATACAGTGTTGCTATGATTGCTAGATATATTAATTTAACATTTGGGAAGGGAGTATCACAAAAATCGCCGTAACGATGCCAATCTTAGAGAAATGTCCAACGAGGTGGTTCAGAGACTCTCCAGTTTGCGTGACAAAAAGATGAAAGTCTTACGACCTCATACTGGGATATTCATTGAAAAGTAAACGTTTTCAGCCTGTTCACATGAATAAAGGCTACATGCACCTGACTGAAGGAAAAGTTAAGTAGGAGAGATGGTAACACGTCAACTTCGAACATTTAACCACATTGGAGCAGCTTTTATATGCAAGAAAAATATATTCAGCCAGATAGACAGAACAAAACTGGAGACTTGCGAGAGTGCCACCAGGATATGGTTGAGAAAAGTGCCACTCTGGTTGACCGCGTGGGATGATAGTGGATGGTTTTGAACACTTCATCCGATGTACTTATAATCAAAGAATCAAACAACGTATTCCGTATTAGATAAGCTTAGGCTAACATATTTTGTTTGTGCAGTGGTCTGCTAATTTAGCAGTTTGTTGATGATAGCTCTTAGTAACAGCCATGTTCTCCAGATACGGGCGATAGTCCAGATTGTTTGTCAGGAAGTGTGCTTGTAAACACCATGAAGGTGGAATCGACCGCAGATTGCTCTTAAAATCACTTAGTAACGTTTCGGTTTCCCTGCATTCTATGTTCCACAGATTGTCATCAACGGACATGTGTAGATCTCTTATAAGGTGGGAGTTATTTCGGTGTATTCCTGCTACCAGGAAATTTTGTTGACCAACATACAGGCCTTCCGGTTCTTTCAGGCCGAACAGCAAATTCTTATCTATGAATAATATATTGTTCCGTAAACTGTTCACAGCTTAAAGGCACTCTACAACCCGCTCACTTTTTTTGTCAAAGCGTATTGCGGCTGTGGGGATTTCACAACTTTTTTGTAACATATACATAAATAGTGTGTACTTGGGACGCTGCATCAGCAGTGACGAAGTTGTGGGAAATAAAACAAAACCGCTGTATTCCCCAAACTAAAGAACCTCTAGCAATTGAGATCCACATCTTTGAGATTAAGGGGTAACGTATATAAGAGGATAGTGAGGGCCGTTTTACTTTACCACAGCGAAACATGGACACAGAGTAGAGGACGGTAACCGTCTTCAGGTATTTGACCACGGACATCTGCGCTCGATCTCTAGTATTGGGTGACAATAGTGAGTGAGCAGAGGAGAGGTTAGGGAGCGGGTGATTGCCAAACGAGTTCTTCTGTTAAATCCTTGCATGTACACAGATTCAGGTGGTTATGTGATGTATTAAAGAAGCCAGCTAGTCCTCTGTCACATCCAGTACTCTTTTCCTTCGTTGTGGCTAGCTGACGCAAAGTGCGAGGTGGACAGATAATGACCTGACGTAGAGAAGCAAAGACGTTCACGTAGGGCGTGGCCACTGTACATCAGGTTTGTCTCCCAGGCCAGGGCTGTCGCGACTCACAGAGTGAGGTGGTGGTTAATCGAGCTCAGTGGCATGAATATTGTCGTTGTTTGCCCGAGTCGTCTGTGAAGTGAACTAATTTAATGACACGGGGCAATGATAGCCGTAAGGAAGCCATCTGTCTTGTTGATGAAACCTTACATTCACTTACAGCTTGGTTGTCTGCTTGTAAGGTGTAAACATCTTAATGTTGAATGACTGCATATGAATGAGGCTGTTTTTGTTAGCAAAGTCCCCTCCCCTTTCCTTATTTTTTCTTCTCTCTGTATACAACGTTCGGTTTTATTTCATAGTTATTTGGCAGTTACACATCACTGTGAACCACTAATGTATTGATGTATATGGTGATGATGGTGATGAATAGCATGCAGCCTGGAGTAAATCGTTATGGAACGTCGATGTTGATGTAGAACCAATCAGGTAACGAAACACCAGCTTTTTTTACCTGGATATTGAATGCCTGATATCTAACCACACTTTTCAACATTGCGTTTATGGACTCCCCGTTGCAGAAATTAGTGAATACTGCGTCACAATAGTTAAAAATATTCTCCAATAACGAATAAGCCGCCATTTCAGATTAATTTAAAAACACGTTACGACTGACAGTAGACAACCCACAAGTGAATAATAGTTTTTTTTTACAGCTGATGGAAGAGGCTCTATCACGCCCAACTATCGTTGATTTTTACCACCACAATCAACGAGTCATTCTCAAACGGAGTACGCCTAATTTCTACTAGTGATCAATGCAGACGGTTCAGCCATGCACATTATAAAACTGAGCACGAAAAGAGGAAAACGTAAAGAGTGTTTGATTGCTATTACGGCTACGTTGGAGGCATACTTGCCTCTTGCCTGCACAAAATAAAATGGGAGATGATTTATTCAGAAGTGATAACATAATATAAAATGTGTTTGATCGATCAGTCACAGGTTATATCAACAGATGTGATTTCTTGACCGAAAACACCATTTCCTTGGCGATACATCCGCTGAAAATGCAAAAGACAGTTGAGGTAATGGATGGATTCCATGTTCGTCATTCATCACGGAATGCATGTTTTTAGAGTAAACTTTATGGACTGTGCTGTTGTATGAAAACAGTTCCACCAGCGGGGGCAGTTGGAGCAAAATTTTGAAATTGTGTTACACACCACAGAAAAGTCTCCAAGAAATAGTTATTTCCTAAACTTTCTTACCAGATGTGAACATTTTGCTAGTGTTCTCTCACGAATTTACTGCCCGGTTTGAACAAATAACAAACAAACCAGACAAACCGGAACATAAATTTACAAACGTCAAGCCAGAAGAGTTATTGAATAAAACATAGCCGAATGGTAAGTTGCACCCACTACATGTAGGTATATCAACCATACCGCAAGTAAATACGTTTTAATTGTCCAGAGGATAATCGAGTGATTGCTGAATGTCAGCATGGGGTAGCAACACCGTCACAAATTCACAAGAAACTCCAATAAAATGGGCGCCTGCACATTTGTAAAATTGGAATGAATATATAAACATACTCAGATAGCCACAGCCATAACCAATTCATAAAATGGCCTAAATGCCCTGCAGTGTGACAGTCCTCAATATAACACTATGATAATAATCCACCGTTTAACGGATTTGGCGAACGGACGCTTGTTATCGGCTGTGGATTGCATTATACAACACCGATGGCGTGTACGGAGGGAGCTTTATATGCACTCATATGCGCATTTTATGTGTTTTGTTAACGTGCATACTCAGACACGATTGACCACATTAAAATATTTAATATTGTCTATCACCAAGCATCAGTTAGGCAACTAACTAGGCGTTTTCTAAACCTAACCCAAGCTTGATCGTTGATGTTCAAGCCGCGGAGGCACTAATATCAACTCCTTTCGAAGTAGGAAACTTCATAATAACCCTTTCAGAGTTGATAACACGGAATATCACTAAGCCATTGGCACAAATTCCAGAATAAAGCAATTAAATAGATCATGAAGGCCCCAATACAAACGTATGTTCAAACTATCGCTTATGAAGCTCGACCTTGTTTTCTCATCTTATCGGTTAGGTTATCAGATATCAATATAAAGTATAGCGTTTGATATGTTACATATCGCCTCGCTTACAACCAAGATACCCTAGCCGACGGCAGATAACATGCCATATTAGTCAAGACAGAAGAGAAGGTTGTGACTATCACAATGACAAAATGTAAATGGAAGTTTTGGATTACTGGTTGGTTTTCTACTGCATACATGGAAATTTGATCGGTGAAATGTACCGTATAACTCTGATGTCAAGTTGACGTCGTCAGCATTGCCCTTCAAGAATTTGTTTAATTAAGCGCGTGTACACAAAACCTCTAGGGAGGGAATTAAATCACATTTTGACGAATTGCACAAGTGCACGCATCCCGAGGATACCTGTTAATTGAATAATACGTCTAAGGGATTGCATTGTCAGGTAACGTAATTCGCTTCGAGAAAATGTCGTCACGTTAACTAGTTTTGCCCAATGTTTATTCACCTTTGATACAGAATGGTTGATCGAACACTACGTTGTTATCCAGTAAGTCAGATTGTTCACAAACGTAACACAAGACAGCTAAATGCAACAATCTGTCGAATCTCTAGGGAATAAAAGATGTTTCTGAATGGTGGTGTTTCATCCTGGAAACGAGAACACGTCTTCTCCGGAAATCCGATAACACTGTGTGTTATAGTGCTTATGACAAAGTTCTCTTGCCAGAAGACTCCAGCTAAGTGATTATACTTAGTTCTAGTGAAGTCTCGATGAAACTGTTATTGTTATAGTGAATTATGTCAGATCTTTCAACTCCAAGCGTGCTATCGAAGGACCAGGAATGTACACACTGTGCACCTGATTATCTGGTCATTCTGTAAGAATGAGCGACGATACTCTGAGGTAGTAAATACTTATCTGTATGCCGCTGACAGCAAATGATACAAAAAATCTAGTCAAGGTTTTATCGTCAAGCACTTGCCGTCTGATAATAAGGTTACTTCTGAGTCGGCCTATTGTCAGGCGTCACATGTAGCCAAAACCTATATACCGCCGTAGTAAATCAGGAACCTCTCCAGCAAAAAACAAGCCCAAAAACAGTTATTTTTATTTGGGTTCAGGGCAAGCTGATGAGCACAACAGAAAGATTATGGCATGCAGAAGACCACTGCAGTCTTAACTAGCTCGGAAAGCCCCAAAAATAGATCAGGTTTGGCTCACTTATACCGTTTTCTAAATAAAACGGATTTTATTTACTATTATGACTACATCATTTGAGTAAGTAGTTAAAAACGTTAAGCTTATCAAGCGAAATATGAGGTATCATCCATAACTTCATTTCCGCAAGAGGCTAGACTAATTTTCATCGATCGATCGTCCCAGTTATCAGCTGGTGTGTTTTTTGAATTTGTTCGCACAACTAAATTGACGCACGATGGCTAATAACCAACAGGTTTATGTACTCTGTTGACTTCCCCATGGTCGATGCATTTTTAAGATAGTCAGTGATTTGGTTTCTCAGAGGAAATCTTGTTAATAACTGTATACCATGTTGCTTATATGGTTCACAGGGATTCATTACTCATTAAACGTATCTAATGCAAAACTCCTGCACCTCTTCGAAGATCGTACTACAAGAGACTGTTTCCTTTTGCCGGCTTTATCCTGATGACTAGCTCCGTACAATGCATTACACTAAATTTTGACGATCGTTTATCCATTTACGTATGTGACATCTTAATTGGGGAGGTAATTGTGTATTAGTCATACCAGCGACATCATTTTCGCCCGTTTATTGTACAACGTAGATGGATAGCCAAAGGATTCTATTTTATCGGTCACCACCGATCAAGTTCCCTGAATTCACTGTCTCAGGGAACGTGAAAATCAGAGATGCAAAACTTCTTACGTACTCATGAATGTGTATTGTGTTTTCATAAATAAGGTAGGTAAGGAGTTAAATGTTCGGGACAAAAAGGTTGGAGCAAACGGATAGTTGGAAAAATACAAAATTAGAAAAGAATAGTTTAAAGTGAGATCATAAATTTGGTCATATTCTATCAGGCGTAGCATAACCTCACCTCATCATGTAACATATAATACAAATAACCAACGACGGTAGTGTAATGTGTAAGCAAAACCAATTTGTAAAACTATTCCTAATGACCAGGACAAAGGAAGTGTCAGAGGTAATTTGAATGTGTGCATCGAGTATGCCCTCAAATTTGTCAACCTTGTTACTCCAGGCCTAGGTGGAATGCATCCAGTTGAACATATTTGGGCTCCAACAAGTGATTACTCGCAAATCAAATGGCTCAATGTCATGGAATTAATAGCATGATTAGTGTACAAGAGATAGAAAGTGTTTTGTGTGTTCTTACATTTAATGTCACAGTGTTTGTTTTGTACGAATGATTCAGTTCGCGACCTTGTATAACTTGTCAATAACCTTGATGAACTGTTGCTTTATTGTTCAACATACACTTTAATCTAAAATGGATCTCGTGAGAAATGCAAGAAAGGTAGTGTACTGACTGAACCTTAAAATAGTTATCAACAGGTGAAATCTAATGCAATCTCGTCACTTGCTTTCCATCAAAGTTTTATTTCTTCGTGATTGAAATTGTGATGAATCGCATGAAAAGATGGTTGTTTCAAGCAAACCTGATGTTCTGCATGTGACTTAGCTGCATGGGAAAATTCGCCTCATAGATTAAAAACAAATATCTGGGTGGGCCGGAAGTAGAAACACTGTTCTGCACTATAGTTGTTTACATACCAACATCCGTTTATAAGCTGCGAAAACAATAAAATTCACTGTTCATTATCGAGGTTCTTTCCTAGTGAAAAGCGACTTTTAGACTTTCAGTTACTTTGTTGTGTTGGTAGCTCGGTTGCTGAAAATAATTTGATCACAACAATTGATAACTTTGTAATCTGTGGACACAAACGGTTACTGCACTGGGTAGTACTTAGACCGGCGAGTTTTGCGATTGTAACCTATTGTGCTCCAATCACTTTCAATTAGCAGCTAGCTGGTATGTGACAGATTAAATGTATTGAATAACTGAAGCATGTCATAAGGTAATTTATCTACTCCCTCCTGTTCAGATCTTTTGCAATGGTTTTTGATAAGCTGCATTACATCTGTGTAAATTACTAATAGTAGTTCGCACACCACAAAACAATATGCCAACATGATATTCATTCGCAGATCATTGTGCATATAACAAAGATGTTTGATATTCCGAGAGTCCACAGATTATAAGGAAATCCAGTGCATTCCACTCAGACTTCATGAACGGGGTATGCAACCAAGCTCAGTGAACTCCATGGTTTGTGTCGTGGTCCGTTCACAGCAGTACTTTCCAGAAACAGACTGAAAGTCAGATTCAGGACGAAGCTGTTTATTAGGCGGTGCTTTCGCGAAAAGATAATTTCGGTTGTCAGTCGAAGATAAAACGGGGTGGTTGTGCATTACTCCCATGATGATGTAATATAAGTGGCGATTATTTGAGCCCTAAGGCCAACTGACTTAATAATGTCTAAATTGGAGTATAACTATGAGAAGACTGCTGTTAACAAATGAGAAATCCGTTACATCAGAACAAACAAAATAGGGGCTCAAGTCAACCTATAGGACAAAAAACTGTGAAAATCGAGGTCAACTTTTAATCAGACAAACTGTGGAATAGTAAACAATGTTTCACCGATAAGCATGCCAATTAGCGACTATCAGAAATTGTTTGCGTAACCGACAATTTAAATGTCGAGATATGTAGAAACATAAGCGAACTGAAAGGATTCAGGCAGAAGGGGTTAGGTAAAATTCCAAAGGGTTCTGTCAGAAACGTTTGTTGCATGCAAACAGGTAACCTTGAACAGTCCATTTGCTGAAGTTTTAAAAGGAAACACTGTTAAAGTTCAAAATATGCTTAAATGATCTCAGTAAGTACGAGTCATTCATATCTGCAGTGACTGACACAATTTTAATGGATCATTTGTGCAGGTAAAACACACGTAAGAGCTGAGAAAAGGATAAGTAGATAATGCGGCGAGGCGTCAAACATAAAACTGATGAGTTATGCAAGATGGTAGAAACGGTCCGCACAAGATGTAACCAGGTATGGTTGTGATAGAATTTCATCCATATAACAGGTTGTACGCTTTGGACATTTTTCCTGATAAAAGGCACTGAAGTGGAACCGACCGTTTAGCTATGTTCATGATTGAAAACGAAGCATCCTGATATACGTAGGAAACTTTCATGTTTGAGAAGGTGTTAAACTGATCAGTTGATCATACAAATAAGATCATTCTGAAAATTTTAAGAGCGTAGCTATTCGCAAACGAACGTCCAAAAATAATGCGATAATTGTAATTGGGAACAAACAAGCAAGAGGTAAAAAGAAAACAGACCAAGGCTTGTGTTTTGCAAAATGCCTTACAAATGGCTACCCTCAGTAGTGTGGTGTTATGTTAGTCTAATATAAGTATTTTTCACCCGCATTTCTGAGAGAGAATTTGGTAAAATGTCAGTGTGAAAACTGTCGAACGCCTTACGGTGGTTTAGTCTGGCATACATTTTTACAGCCATAACTAGGCGAGCACGTCCGGAGTACAGTGCGATCAACGGTACCCATTTGATATGCCGCTGGAAAGTTTTCAATTTAGAACGTATTCAGACATACAGGATAGACTGTATAAAGGTTGATATGAGCCCTATTATGGAAGTGTCTATAAAACTGACATTGATCAGTCGGTTAGTTTGTGACTGATGCGTGTAGTTCTGATGATTTATACAGAAGGTCGACACATGCTGCAGCTGGAATTAACATGTCGGACAGTATAACCAGCCTGTGTCATCTGTGTGTATGACGTTGCATCAATCCCTCTTTAACCCTTGTCGAAATAAATATGGAACCCATAAAGTCAAAACCATCGCAACAGTTGGTTGTCGTAGGGTTGATCTGTCACGGTTATTTAATAATGTACATCGCGAACTTTGTGAAGAACTTGCAAAAAAACTACCAATTTCATAGGCATTATGTTAAAAGTCACTCAAAAATGTGCGGAATGCCACATATTAGTGTCTGATGAGAAATAAACAGTAATTTTGTAATTTTTGTAAGTTTCTTGTCAGAAGGAGATGGCAAGCCTAGGAAATTATTATTCTGATCCCAAAGCTTTCGTTGTAGCGATGTTTTAATGCACTTCTTGTTATTTAAGAGAAGAATGGGTTGTTACTGTCAAGTACTGCCTTCACTGCATGAATTGATTCCAAACAGGTTATGAGAGGCCATAGAACAATGTGGTTGCGAGTTCATCCGGATCATACATATAGTTATTAGTTTCATACATCTTCCCTCACAGCTGTGCGGTCCATTTCCAATGAACAAGTGGTTTCGAGATAGTTGGTTATAACTGGGTCCACAAAAGTGGTTCTCACTGGTTCATTATGCAAGACCAACGAATGAATGCTGTTTACGTAGTTTCGACAACTTTTCGTCCTATTGAACATTCATTCAGTAGCCCCGAGGTTTGACCGGGTATGCTTCTTTTACAGATGTTTCATGTGTGGCAAGGTAGCCGATCTATTCGTACTTTGTGTAGACAACACAAGTGTCACAAAATCTCTACTGAGTATCTGATACTAAACAGTTTGTGTTAAATAATTTGGTCTTGACATTCACTTTTTGTACACCATGTTTAATAGTGCCATAAGGCAAATTTGTTTGCACCTGTTTTATTGATTTGTACGCCGTGGTAGTATCTTTGTTGGTGGGAGGCTTAAAAGGTTTTAATTGATGTCAAATCAGTAGAGTTAATAGGCTTTAGGTCTGAAATATTAATCTGATCTTAGTTTGCTGACAGAATGTACATTACAAAATTGGCTTTGGTACATGCCAACAAAAGTCTGATGTCCGAATTTTTGTAACCTTCTCAGGGTTTGCCAACCTCTTCTTTGACGTGATTCTATCAAGATTTAACAACATTGAGATGATAGGTGCAAGCGCACAACCTCAAAACAAGTGACAACGAAACCAGGAAGTACACAAGCGTGACTGAGTTCTATATGGTTGCTACAAACGTCATGACCTTCTACAAGAGAGTGACGCCGCCTGTAACCAAAATCAGTGCGACTAATTTGCATCCATGGCTATGGCACAAGGGAAAACGCAATACTCGAAAGATAGCTGCCTTGATGTGCCTGTGGCTATAAAAGTCACTCATAGTATTCGGTGCTCAGCTAACATGGACATCAGTCTAGTCTACAGAAACAGGATCAAACCAAGCAGTTATATCGCCCGTATATGCTATGTTGTGGAAGGTTGATGAATCTATTATGGAACGTATATTGATTATTTTCTTCTGGAGCAGAAGCTACTTCCACGAGCACAGTTTTTCTTAGTAACGCTAACAAATCTTAATCCGCCAGTTACCGTTCTCCGTTAGGATTGGATGCGGTCCTTCTGTTATCCTGACAGCAAGATTTGGCCCAGGCGATAACAGCGGGTTCCGGAGAGGTGTCTCAGTCATCAGTCATCTAAAGATGAGCTTAAGGAGACAATAGTTTTAAAGTAATAAAATCGTATTCCGCATGCGCTAAGTTTAAGAAACTACACAATTGTAAAATTAACGGAGAAAAATCCGTACTGAGTTAGATTTCGGAAAATGGCAAAACTAAATATCCCAATGATTCCCATTTATCATAGCTTCCGAAACCCAGTTTTTATGTAGAAGTGTAAGAATGTGAGATAGACAGATCACGAAAGTAAACCAGTTAATGCATTTGTGTCAAATAATGCTGTCATTAAATAAGTAAAAACTCTGACTCTTTCAGGTCATTTGCGGGAAGAGGGGATGACATGAGATATTCAGCCCGCTATATCTGACTAAGATATCTCACGCGGGAGATACCAAAATACACGTACTACCGCTGAGTCCGAATTTCTAACGTTTTGAATTTGGTGGTGTTAAAAATCTTATCAGTCAAATAGGCGCAGTGAATTGTGCCCTGATATTGGATCCTGGTTACTGAATTGTACTGTATGGGCATAAATCATTCCCAGGCTTTTGCTGCACATGAAAATGTGTAGAGTATGAAGGCCACTAGGTCGGTAGTCAGGATAACAATTTGGGCTGTCTGAGTATAGTTCCATATGAGGAAATTAACAATGTCGCAACTGCTAAACTCCTTATAATGTATGCTTACATAATCACGGATCACCATCTAGGGTACCTGGTAGGATCGAGATATAAGACTACTAGTTCTTCGAATCGAATCATTGCAATTTCATGAGAACTAAGTGACAATCAAGCAAATATGACGTAAAAAGCTTATCATATGGCAGCGGTGGACAACTTGCCTAACTCAAGCCTTAGGATTGAAACTTACAGTCAATGAGAACAAAAGATAACAGCTATGGAAGCATGTCGTATGCTGCAAAAACTGTACATTTGTAACAGATTTAAATTTCTGTCACTTCAACATACTTCATGAACAGGCTTTCGTTAAATCGATCTGATTAGTAGTACGACAAAGATTGTAATAAAATAGGAAGCCATTTAAATACCCTTAACGGAATGATCACAAACAGTACTTTAGTGACGGTGATGAAACGAGCCATTCAATCTGTAAAGAATGGTGTATTGTGCCTCAAAGTTCACGTTTGCATTGGTCGCTGAGTTGAATTAGGAAATTTCTGCTTGACTGAAGTGGTTTGTTGATCATTAACCATTTGAGCTGATTTAACGGATAGGCTCAACAATCCGTGAAGCGGTTCGGCCGGTGCCAACTAGAACAACTCGATGACGTTAAACAACTAGTCAGTTAGCGAGATTCTGACACTATAACAGCTTATGTTCTTGTATTGCACCAAGACTACAGGTGCAGACCTTTGGTGATGATAGGAATTACCTGCTATAGGAAATGAAAGGATGATCTGTGATCCCGTCTTAACAATGGTTCTATAGTTTGGAAAAGAAGACAACCAAATGAAAATAATCATCGTTCGCATTGCATTTGACTTACTCACCGGCTCAGGATTCTATCAACTAAGCCAAATTAAAAACTGTCACATTCACAGTGAACCGGCAGGAACCTGACATCGCCGTTGGTGAGTGAAGACATCTTATATTTTAAGGAATCTGAAAATATTCACAATCATTTATGTGACAAGCTTCCATAACACTTCTAAACCTGAAAGGTGCCTACTGTGAAGTCATAATTAAAACTATCTGGGGCTACCTCTTTCTTTTAGGAGTTTTGGGAAATAGTATGATTTTACCCTAACTGTGTATTCACTGTGCAACTGTTTCAACATCTCGGGTAAACTTCAACAGTTGTGGCACATTTATTTCCTCTTTGAAATGTTCGTCATGGATGACATTTTGGACATATTGTGCCCACAGTTGAAAGTATGTGAATGGTAGTAAACAAGATTAGTGATTGGGCTGGTTTGTATAGAATATGTTTCACACCTTCAAAATACAACCTGCTGCACCAGTACTAGAGAGTTCCTAATCACATGCACTTGGTTGCAGACAGCTGGCTCTGGAAAATTGTATTCCCGTAGATATCATTAGCTTCTCAGGTTATGATATTGTTGATCAGTTATTAGTGAGGGTAGCTTACACAATTCTGTTGCCTTTTCCTTCATGAAATTGTTAACAAATGCACAAAGCTTGTACGTTATCTATTTTGCTGTGTGATGTGGAACCGTGCCCTGTTCTCACCGGTGTAAAAGGACCTGTACTGATTCACCGCTGATTCCACTGGTTATTCAAAATCCGGTGGGTTGATATTTGAACACGGTTATTCGAAGGTAGTTAGTTATGAACGATTCAAATGCATGATAACAGAGAGGTGTTTGGGTCAGTCGTAAACATGGAAGTTGAGTTTAACAGCAGGTGTTTAAAGTCACGACGGGACCTAATAACCGCAAGCCCAAAAAATTAGAAGTCCCTGGTTTTACTCTGGAATCTGGTAGGTAGATGGAGCCTGCTCATCAGAATCCACATGGATGTTTGGATATGTTATCCTATTCGACAGCCTGCTACTGTCAGCGATGTGCATCTACCACACAGTACAACTTTTACATCGATTTTCTTTTGTTGAGATATTTCAGAATGATGTTCTTTATCACCGTTGCAATGAAAAGCTGTTCGAGCAATCATATCATCTGGCCAAGCTGACAAATATTCACATGTGTGTGAATTTGTCGATAAATGCAGTGGTGCAGAGATGATTCAAATAGTCAAGTGTTTCCCCACGATGAATTGTGCTTCATGTTAGTCTTCACGGTGGGGAATCATTATAGCGTTACTCAATAGGTTAACCAAAAATGTGTACTTCCAGGAAGTTAACACATTACTTTGCAGTTTTTATAACTTGTTTGAGTTCGACTTGCCCAGAAGAACCTGATCCTGAGATCATTGGTTGATATTATCAGGAGAATTAATATAGCTTTTCAGACGATTTAATATGATATTTATTACACACAGATAAATGCTGTTGACCGTTCAGATGTAACAGTTTAATCGCGCTTAATGCAAATTTCAAGGCGAAATAAACAACTAGGTTCTCTGTCGAGCCTGTGGATCAAAGTCGAAATTCTGGTTGTGAAAATGCTGTGTTGGTGACGTTTTCTAACAGGTGCAAGGCCTAATTTTGTCTTTTGTTTTACGGAACATCCGTTTGAGACCTTGATCCGATTAGGAGACCTAATTTTTATCGAACAAGTAATCAAATACTTATCAGCAATGCATTATTATTGACAACATGATTTACCGCTGGTAAATTACTTTCAGTTCAGAAAGTGGCCTCTGTGTGCCACTCACCAACTATGTGCTAACATCCTACGCAGTGACGTTGGCATGTGTTTTCTCAGTCTCGATGTCAAGTTCAAATCTCTTCACAAAGTTACTTTTTACGCATTCAGGATAAATAGAATAGGACTTGAAGTTTCCCAGCGACAGGGATTAAGCCAACCAAGTCGTGCGTGAGAGTATAACAGAGGTTGGTGGCAATATAAGTGCATTTGACATTCTGTCGACAGAAATGAGTCTAGAAAGAAATCATAGTCAAACTATTCGCTGGATAAAGTTTACTCCGAATTCTGACTAAAACCTCTTAGACTACGTGGACGCGAACAGTTTCGCGAAGTATTGTATACTTGACGAGTAGACCGATATCCAAACATTTTCTGGCACGCTGTGTTACCATGAATTTAGCAAAGCCGGCCACCAATGATATGATGTTTTGTTTTTTCCCTAGTCACAGGTGTATCGTTGACGAGAGTGAGTAAATGGAACTGACAGTTTCTATTCTGTTTTCTGCTAGGACTGCCCCAGTTACAATGGTTAAATCCCACATGACGTCAATTTAAGTCCAAGGTGGACATAAACCGTTTGATGACTGAAATCCTGATTCCTAAATCAACACCACAGAAATCCTTCAAGCTGTTCCATCACTGTTTTCTATTTACTTGACTGCGGACGAAAGTGGTTACTTATCACGTCGGTCTAAATTGATATATAGTGTTACCGCATTTTTTCTACGATACTCATCGCCCGAATGAGGAGGCTTACAACCGACTACCATCCACTGCTTATGTCTAAGAGCGCAAAATTCTCTATGGTTTACATTAGCTTGCACGTAAATCCACACGGTAATTCTTGTTTCCTCCCAACATAGACTATGCTTTAAATAATGTGGGAATTCCGCACATTTCTAACTTGGCTTCAGAAGCTATAGTATGTACATAGAAAAATCATAAGAATTAGATTCAACTTAACAAAAGCACACATTTGAAACGAACGGTGTAAAACTAGATCACAACGTATGACAGAAATTGTGTGTACGGTTAGTGTGATTAGCCAGCCAAATTTTGTTTACGATTTGTTGCAATTATAAACGCGGGACATCTATATCAGGAGGTTTCCATGAGATGTATGTGTCGGAAGCAATCAACTATAAGGTTGTTTCCATTGTGACAGCGTAAAACCATTAACAAAACCATTAATATCAAGATGGCTACCTATTATGCGTCAAAAACAAAATTTCAAAAAAAACCGGTCTACATCAAATCACGGTGCCAATAATTTAATCACACACGATGTAGAGCAAATTTTAAGCTTTGAATAAACATCCGCTAACACTATTCAAGCAAGAAGAGAAGTGTTGAGTGGCATTTTGAATTGGGAAACGTTTGAATACATGCTACAATGATCCGTTAGTCTGGCTCAGCCGGAATTTCCTGTCAACTGAGGACGGCTGACCGACGGAATGCGCGCTCCCTCCATTAGGTCTGTAATAAACTTCCATTTGTTTCTAATTGACAGTGGTACTTTTTCTATCCGTACTTGTCTTCCCGGTAACGAATCAACCTGTACAGAGCTCAAACAAGCAGACAGCATACATTTGGTTAGTGAGCATAAAAATCAGAACAACTTGGGTACGAACGGCACTAACCAATCTCAGTTTTCATTTGAAAATCACCCACACTATACCACCATCTGCAAGTTTGGATAGATGTTCCAGCCGACCTGTTCTAAAAAGAACCAGACTATAGTTTTGTTCTTACTATCTTTGGCTGTCTTGCTCACTTTTGCTCACAAGTAGGAATGATAGGTTGATTTCGGCCCACGGACAATAGGAAGCGCTAAACTTTACGAAAGTAATTCATATAACCTCTTGCACTCCGGTGACAGTGACCCCGATGTTTAACATCTGAATGTTAGGACTACAATCTACCGTTTACCTCAAAGGTCAAGGGTTCTGTTCTTTAGCATGCGTGGTGCTAGTGAGGCCTAACTAGGTCGAAACAGCTATCCACCATTCAGCTGGTGGTCACTGTGATTTAATTTTGCTCTTGTTAGAGAGTGTCAATAGTGCATGTCTTTGCCACAGCCGGCACTCGAGATCAGGCCACGAGCTGAAAAAATAATCCTGTAGACCAGCTTGTCGTTGACTTAACATAAGACACGACCACCTTATCACGTCTGAAATGTTAAACATTTTCACTTCTGAGCAGTGATCAGGTTGCTTCATCGTCTCGATAGAGACATTAGGCCTGTTAATTCAACTGATAACCAAGTGATTGGGACCCCAGAGACAGGTCTGAATCTTCGATTCAATTTAGCCTGTTAAGTAATTTTCTGAAATTTCGTACCGTTTTATAACGAACAAGTGATTACGCTACTATTCGCTGTTGAGCGACAAGCCTGGTGTGTTTTACTTGTCCGTTTGTCAGTAGTTTGTGCGATGTTGATTAGTTCACTTCGGTTGTTGTTGTCTGGCACGCGCTCGATAAAATTTTTATAAGCAAAGCTATTTGAAAATAAATAAGACAATGCTGTTGACCATTGTTTCCACCAACTGACGTCGACTGACCACGGCATCAACTGAAACAGTTTATGCAAGCACTCTAACTGGTTGTATCTTTTTCACTCAGGAAATAACCCCAGTCCTATCCTATTACTGGGAATTAATGGAGAATTTGTCTAATGTAAGTAAAAAGAGGCTCGTTGAATATCCATGGGAATGCGACAGCTACGATCACTGGTGAATGAAATTAAATTTATATCAATCCCATCACAGGAGCTAATTAACTCCAGAGATTAACCCAGTAAGTTGTGATGTGCTAGTCACTTGAGTCCGTTATTTCTGGTCACATCTTCTCAGATCTGGCAAAGTTATCAGACGGCTCGTCGCACGAACAGTCCCTACATAGCGGGAGAGAAGAATCTAGCATTTGACTAACATTTACTGTCAGATTGTCTCGTTTATCATTGCGTACAATTGTCGATTCATTGCCTGTTGCTTTATATTCACATTACCTGGCGTGTTTAAGAACTTGATAACTAAATCAATATTTTGTCTCATGGGTGAGGCCGAGTTTCTGTTCACCTAGACACTGAAGGTATGTGTAAGTTCATCTGCGCTGTTCGCGTGTATATCTTGTTAACTATCAGCTCATCGAGTAGCGAGACTCCAGCTCGATCCATGTAATTGAAAAAGCCGTGTTAAAAATTCCATCCGAATGCAAAATTCATGAAATATTGTTAATCCTGTTCAATTTAATTGTTATATGTTAATTGATTGTTCTAAACGCATTCATCGGAAAATTTTAAATTCCTATTCTCTAAGGTTGCGCCGAGAAAAAATGTGCACATGACCATGTGCTGACTAAAAGAAGGCGCTTTCTTATCTGGTGAGTACTTACCAGAGATGTCAAAAAAGAGAGACTTTAAACTCTATAGCAGAAACATCGTAATTTGTTTAGAAAGTTCGATCAACAACAAATTATCACTTTAAAAGAGTGCTAGGCAACTAAACAGATGTAAAACGGTAGTCAATACAATCGTAACAAATCCAGCAATATACAACGTGCAGTCAATCCTTCCAAACACCGCAGGAGAAAACTCGCTTGATTTACTTCGACTGACAGCTTTTCAGCTTAATGACATAGTGAAACAACAGACATCTGAAGGGCCAACACAGGAAATACTTATCAACAGACTATATTCATCCTATCTCACTTATGTCCTCATACTTGCATAAGCAAACCCATAGAGGTTAGAATAGACGGAGTATTATAATAATCAGAAAGGTCATAATGATTGAAGAGAAGTTCAAAATGGAAGATCTTCAGGTTTGCCGGTTTGTAGAAAGGACTCATAAAAGAATCCAAATAGTTAGTAACCAAAAATACAACGAGAGCCGTTGGATGGTTCAAGAAAGATTTTTGTTCAGAGCAATAAGTGACCAAAAACCAGTTCCTGTCGTCAAGCCACTGGAAGTAACCCTATCACTTTATATCGTATACACTTGTAATTCATCCGTCCCGTGATTATGTTCCACAGTGTCACGCATTTTGGCTGAATATGTTAGGGATAACGTAAACCTAATCATGTAAACAGTGACGTATCTTAAGCCATTTATAAGACATGAAATTCTTGCTCGTTTAAACAGAGGTCGCCTTCGTGTCACACTGAAGGTTACAGGTTTATATAAACAAGACCGCATGTTGATTGGTCAGGCCAGATCAAAACTACGGGTGAATACATGGGCTATTGGTAGACTGCTATGCATGTCATCTCTGTTGTCTTGTCTGGCTGTATCGTAAATTGTGGGTCGTACAAATTCGGTCAGAGATTAGAGCAATAGACTGAAATATTCGTTCTTCCTCCACAAAAGGATAGCGAGAATCTGCTGAACCTCAAAAAGTGACCATATTTTCATCACTGTAAGGGATTGGTAAACACAATTTGGCAGTGACAGAAATTCAATGGCCAGGTAGAAATGCCATGAAGTACACTACATATTTTACGAAACTGAATACAATCCAAAACACTTCTTGAATCATGCAGTTGAATACTGCTGTCGTATGCGGTTTTGTGGCTTTCTCAGTCACACTGTTAAAACTTTCCAATACAGTTGGTTCACTTCGGAGATAGTTATAGAACAGCTAATATCGGACATTGTTTTTCACGTATTTTTGCAATGGCTAAAGGAAAAAAGGACAAGGTAGTACAGCGACGAGTGGTTTTAAAATAACTGAACCAAATTGGGTTTTTGCCTAGAACATTCGCGCCATCGCACATTTTTTGCATTGTTGGGATTTAGTTCTTAGTGCGATGGTAGACTTTGAATATGGTCTTTTATCCGGGATGATCGAAACTTTCAATGAAGTTGCGATAACAAACTGTGAACTTGTAATGATTTGTCATATTTTATTCAAGTGTCCAACTAAAAACAATTGAGACCAAGAGCGGCCAGTGCAATAAATCAAGTTTTGTAGACCACTTTTTCGTTGAGTACAAGCAGACTTGCAATTAACGCAAATTTTGACAGTTCACCTCATCACGATCAAATCAGTTGTGCATTTTCCGTTCTTACCAGCGTCTATTCCATCAGCACGGTTGAACTGTGCAGAGGGAAGTATGATTTTAATTTTGTATTGTGCGAACGTTGATCGTTTGATACTCTGAAGAAATTCAGAGAGTAATACGTGGGAAGTATGGACAAAATCTATATATGGGCAAGCCATTATTAGATGGAAAACGTAGTGATCCAGTTAAGGTTTGTAAATTGTTAAACATAGCAAAATCTACTAAATCAAATGCCCAAGACTCTAGGATAACGAAATGGACAACCTGAGTCGAACGTAATGCAAACACTTACCTGACTGCCTAACCTAAGTCGGAACCTGTGTTTTTAGAATGCAATTAGAGGATTACGAGAACTAGTAGAATCATTTCGGAAATCCCGTAAAAAATGATCAAGCACTGGACGTTATTTCGAGATTTTGAGTCATTTAAGAGAAACAGTAGATAGCTTTTTGTATGTTTTCATATTCCGTAAAATGTTTCGGATGAGTTTTAATCACTAAGCAAGCTCATCCTGAGGATCATGTTTTTGATCGCAGTTGACTGCTGTAGAAAACAGTGTACTAAGTTATGTCAGACACATTTTATATCTGTTGGAAAGAAACGTTCCAAGTCTGTCGACTGAAGTTTCTATTGTTTCCCTCCAGAACATTTGACACCCACTGTATACGTATTCATCTTATAAGGAGAAATGCACAATTTTTTCGTATTTTTTCTCATCAGACTAAATAAAACATTTGTGGTAGATAACATCTCACTACAGAGAGATGCCAGTAATTAGTTATAAATTATTGGTCACGTGAGTCTTAGCAAGTTTGCGGGGGAAGCGAAATATCTATGCGACCATTCTATTTGGGTTTATGTGCACGGCCATGAAAGGTTCAGGGTTTTGACCCGCCTGTTTTGTGTGCACAATGGTGGTGAGTGTAAACGAATTGCAATGATCTCTGCGATTACCTGTAACCTTTGACCTGCCTCGATTGCATACCACATATTTGATATATTGGCTTGAACAGAGAAGTCAGAAACAGTTTTTTGCACAAATGTATCTCTCGAGCACATTTCGCTGTGTGTGTGTTGGTGTGGTTGTTGATTTTGTTGTTTAACTTCACAATGACCATTGAACTTTGCTATATAAACACACAGACTGCAGTATGTACCTGATGAGATGCAGCGAAATGTGCTCGAGAGATACATTTGTGCAAAAAACTGTTTCTGACTTCTCTGTTCAAATTTGTTACGGGAAAAGGTTGCTTTTCTTATATTGGCTTGATTCGATCAGATGCCCACCGACTGCGGACAGACAAGGTCATACCGATTCCCGCGTTAACTGCATACGTTGTTGTCTCCGAATGCAATGGGATGATCGCCGTGTGGAGTGGCCTACTCAGCCTATGGTTCACAAGAAGAGACGAAACGGAAGACACAAAAGGAGGCGGTATGTGCAGGAAATATATCTTACAACTGGGAACGCAACACAGATGTGGAAATAATCTGAACACCTAGTTGAGTTACAAAGTGTGCTTTATTAATTGCTGCATCAAGCCCCCCGGTTACGCTTTCAGTGACGCTGTCACTCTTGAAGAGTAGGAAAATGTGAACAGACATTTCTGTCTACAGTTTGTAGTTTGTCTACCCTAGTGTTTACCAACATATTCTTATGAATAAGCTGTTTCGAATATCCATTTTCAGTGAATGCATCAAATGTAAGTTGTCTCTCTTTTTCAATGGTATCACCCGGTCATATTTTTGCAGCACTATCTATCAGAGATCGGACTGAATTCCTCTTTTGTCCTACTGATACAAACTATTGAGCTTTGTATACTGGTCCTTCCAAAATGCCTTTTGGTACACCTACTATCGTATAGCGCCATCCTCGCGACGAGACGTGAGCACGAAAAGAAGCACTAGACTTGAGTTCCAATCTCATTGGAGCTCGCCAGTATTGCATATATTTGCCACTGCTGGGACTAGAACTCCGGCCACACTTTCACGAGGTAACCGTGTTGACCACTGCGCCCTTCACCTCATATTAGGCACGACCGAATTATCATATGTGAGGGCTCAACCACTTTTGTTTGTGAGTAATGATCAGGTTGCCCGATCGAATCGAGAGGAGACACAATTAGTATCCTGTAAACTCTAACCGACGACCTCTCGAACATGACTTCTCTCCAAGTTGGAGTCACAGAAGTCAGTAACTCCTTGAACGGTATTCTTATTACTGATGGGAATGCGACAACTGCGACCAATTGTGGGTGATGTTCAATCTGCACGGATAGTTTCGATAATCTTCAGTCGTCTATCACCCAATGTTAACACCAGCGTGTCACTGCTGCCGCTGATCGGACGTTCTACCTGGAATAGGACAACGAGTTCTATAAAAATCAAACAACATAATCGATGTGACCTTGCCCTGATGAAAGCAGTTCTATCCGTATGACTGCCTCAACTGCATTAGACAGTGCTGTCACTGGATCATAGCGTTAATGTTTCGAAATAACGGGTACATTTAAACAGGTGGTACCGATAACATTTGATATTGTAGCAAGTTCATGCGGTCAAATTTAATCAAGACCGTGACCCAGAAGGAAGTTTTCGTTTCTTCCGGGCTAATTAAATGACAGTTTGTGCATGGGAAGACTCAGTATTTTATTGTGCTAAGGGAATGCCCAGGCAACCACTCAGCAGTTCATCCCATTAGTTTCTACACATAAACTTTCACTTACAATATCATGGTGAAGTTTTGACGTGTCCGACAATTCACCACATTTCAATCGACCGCCAGATTTCAGTCTTTGGTGACCAGCATCTCGATTAGGGTGAAAAGGAGCTTGGTTGATGAAAGTGATGAACTGATGAGCTGAAACCAACCAGAGACAATACTGTTTCGCTCACTCAGAGTGAGTGAACATTCAGCCGTTGGGCCTAGTGAGTGTATCAAGTCGAGATCGAGGACTATGCACTATCAAAACAACTCACTCAGGCCAAATATCCCTGTCTGTGTTTTTTGTCCAGTGGCGTATTTTAGGAGAAGACAAAATATTTGTAGATCGTAACAGAAGAAAACGCACTCGTTCCAGACAGTCCAGGCCGTAGGTCTCCGCTTACGCACACTCACATATGCATAACGCATCGGGAACCCTACTATAGCAGTTGTGCGATTTATTCCTACCGCATGCTGACTGCGATCAGCTTGCCCGCCCACACATGATCTCTTTGTCACTGACCCAATGATTGGTGCTCGTTGACCATAGTATGAAATACCACAGTGCATATGGTTGAAAGGGAGCAAGCCAAATCCAAATTCAGTGCATTTCTGGCACGCTTCTCGACCGCTGTTCTTTCGCAGTAAGTGGCCTGGCCACAAATGTGTCTGGTTGGCGTCGTTTTGTCCCTGTCACGATAAACCGGGTCAACAAACAGAAATTTTGGTGGGCCGGCCCCACATGTACACGGAAGCAAACCTGCTGTCTGTACATCCGGCTGTTCATACACAAATCTACGAACACGCACACGACAACATCCTTGCTCGCTGTTTCACCATCTGTCTTTCTGGTCTGTAATCCTTTCTACGCATGTTTTCATGCTGCATAGCCGCACACGCATACACATACACACACACGAAGGCGAGAACCTACGAACGCACCCGCACAATTAAGCAAAGCATCCAGCTCGATCTACTATGTGATTGGACAATGCCAGCATGTGTGTACGTGCACGAGTGTGCGTTTATCCCCCGCCATAGCAATACCACCACTGTGGGAAACATGTTAGCTAGTTAATATAACTTTATCAGACCATCGCCTCTGTTAATGTTGGTGTAAATTTTGCTACGGTCAGCACATCCATCTTGTTCTATCAACGCTGTAGAAAACGTTCATAAACTGCACTGGAGCGTAACCGCTTACGTGCTACTCAAAAATTTGAGCTGGTGTACAAAAGACATTTGCCTACCAGTAGTTCAGTGTGAACATTTTCGCATTCTTAACGATATACTACACACAAGTAAACGGATAAACGTCCTAGTAAAACAATACCAAAATGGAGATCTTTAATTATACAACATTTTTTTCTTCTGTACACAAACCGGTGATGCTCAGGAGAGTGTAAACGTCAACTTGGATTTCTGCAGACGGAAACGACGATATCTGAATATATATGTGAGTTCCTCTCAAATGCCGAAGTATGAATTTATTCGTTTTTGCATTTTGGGACAAGTGGCTTGTTATTCGGTTTGTCAACAGCGGAGCTGTTTCAAATTCAAGATAGTCACAATTCACTGGTGTGGGCCAGATTAAACAGACAGATTAGCTGAACACTTGGAACATTACGTCAAAAAACCGCATACATTTGCTGGGTATTTATAAGTAGGCGTAGCTGTGAAGTTAAGTTGTCTATTCTCGGTTGTGACAAGAAACTACGGAAATTGGCAAATATCGAAATCATTCTGAGCCTAAAGGGTTTCTTCAAGGATGTTTTCTTATATGTTAGATTACAAGATTTTATGGGCACCGGTTTCTTACGTGAGATACATCCGATGTTTAAGCTTTACAGCATGCACACTGATGACAGATCCGCTGGTCCGTTGTAATTATCGTATCATAGATATTTCATGGGTGTACATTACGCGCATTTGGAGAGTGAAGTGACGAAGTAACAGTGTGCTGGACAAGTTCACACTCACATTTTTATTGTTATCTTTTGGAAGTGGGATGACTGAACAAACAGTTCTCTTCAAATGAAGAACGGATCAATGTTCACTAGGAACAACCCTTTTCACACGAACTCAAAGATGATCAGATTTCATATCTTCCCACTATCAGTTTAAATAAATAGAAAGAATGATTATATTGTCGAAATACGGACTCAAGGCTCATATGATGTTCCAACGCTGACCTGTCTTTTGATCTATGGATTGTACAAATTTAAATAAATGTGACCGGATTTAAACTATAAATATAAGAGAAGATTTACGCACGCATGTCGAACGAAAAATAAATAATTTTCACTAAGCCGTAGCTGAATCATGCCTTCGAAAACTTTACCTAGATTCTAGTTAGGTGTTGCAGGTACAGTGAGATCAAAGTTGGTTTATATTTTAGTATTATGTGCAACCACACATGCAACAATGCAGGCGTGAACATCATAAATCGTTAAAACCCTATGATTACGTTCGTCTCAAGTTCACAATTTTGTGGAAAACTATGGGAATTGATTATTTTTCTGGATATGCACATATATATGGGGCTGTAGGAATGAAACAGACGGTGCATACAGACATCTCACGTTTAAACAAGGGTATACAATTAGGTTTGTCCTCCACTTCTGTTCTACAGAATATCTGAACCTCCGTCAGATAAGAAGCGTTACTGTAATTGTGGTAATATAAACATCATTTGTTCATCAGTAAACTGAACATAAACTATTGCAACTACCATAGGTTTGAGATTACCTGATGTGCTGAGACATACCGAGTTTCTGCACGATTCCTGAAGTGGTTATTTTCATCCGAATTGATGTACATCTAATCTGAGTTTGAAATACACAGTATTGTCAGGTCTATTTTAGGCTGGTGAGCTGAAATATCTACATCTAGTTTGTTTGCGCGTTTGAACATTCGTTTTACACAACATAATGAACTACAGTGAACTGGATGATGTACACTATAAGTCAATAGGACGAACGTAAAATTAATACAGGCAACCTACACTCGAAAGCAAAGTTCACGAGTTCTTACAAGGTTTTCATATTCTAAGGTTGGACTAGATGAGAAGACGTGACTTGAATACCATCAGGTCTTCCCTAATCAGATTATACCAACAACAAGTACGGTTATCTAAGTCAACAGGCTCAGACCGTCATAAACTTTCAGATCATTACATGCTTGCAAATGAAACAAACAAGCCAAATAGGTAGTGCTATGTTGATTATTTGTGAATTGTATCCGATAACTCTTTCAAAAAATGGGCTATTTTCTTTCCGACTATGATGGAGATTGGTTGCTGCGTTCAGAACAAATTATAAACTTTATCATAAACAAATACACACTAAAGCTCATTATTTATTATTATGGTCTACATTGGTGGATTATCACAAAGAAAACGGAGCGAAGTGTATATAAGGCCAGGTTCGCTTTTCTGTCTGAGTTACTGTGTCAGTTGACAAGAAACGAGACGCATGAGTTAAATAATTACCATGCTTTTGTGTCTGTCGGAGCGAGTTTCATTTTAAGTTAAATAATTCTACGGGCTAGTTGGGATAATTACGCAAGCTGAAACGATTTAACTTGCGTTAATCACCATTGAAACAATTACGTGCGTTTCTGTCTGATTCTTTTTTGTCTGTGTGGTTCCAACACACACTAATAAACTCACATATTCCATCTCTGGCGGTGCTGATGGAATCCATGTTTCTGTGCTGAATGACTTTATCTCGGTAAGTTTAGGACATTGGTTGGAAACCTTTTTAGAATACCTTTTTGTCTGAGGACCAAAATAAAAAACTGACTGTTGACGTGTAACGATGGGTATCGTATTTCCTACTATTCAAAGGCAGTTGGGTCATAAGGAACACAGTTTAGCTATGTGAAGTTTATCTTACCTGCCAGGAATTAGTAACCCTGCTTCTGCGAAAAGAATGTACGTAGAAATCATCCCACTACTGATTTAATGGTAGAGATTATGATTGTGACGAAAAACTATCTTCAGCTCATGAATAAGTCCTCATGTGTAGTCACCACAACATACACTTTAATCTTATTTCGTTAATGTGGTTTAATCCCGTTTGAGTTTGTTCCGTGAGAAGGTATCCAGAGGCTATACCTCTAATGAACAATTCATTCCTAGGTAGCCAAACCCCTCAACATTTCCCATCATAAGCAGTTCATCGCAGAGCAATTCATCACCTCTTCAGTCCTGTAAAAGAAGAAATCTAACCAAAATGCCATGAAACAGATTTACGAGAAAAAATGTTCCTAAGATCGTTTGCTTAAAACATCTTTGAAGGGTATATAACATAGGGTATAATGTGATGACCCTCAGTCAGATTTCCAATAAGTTTACATATGAGTAATTTTTTCGTCGGTGTGAAGACTAGACTTCGAGGAGACCCCAGATAGCAACCTGTGTGACGAACACACATGAAAGTAGATATGGTGTACTAATCGGAAAACTTATTAACGCATCATAGAAAAGATTATTACTTGGGCAGCCGCAACTCCAGCGTAAATTGTTTTTGAGCACGTAAAGAGACAGTCAGACCTCATGACATAAGCTTTAGGGAACTTGAGGTTAAATTCCTGTTTGCCTGGAGAAATTACAAACAATAATGTGGTATCGAGCTTCCTCATTTGCAGAGCACAACCATTCCGGAACGCATAGCCAAAAGTGGTAGTTTATTTTCTGTGATTTTTCAAAGCAACTGGAAACGGGTCTTCCACCTCGTTGGGGTTATAATCACCAAGAGTTATAATTCCTCATTTGTGTTCAGAAATGTTTTATTTTGAAGCTTCAGCCACCCTAGTAGTCATTACTAATGCACTACTTTTTTGGTTCACAAACACGATATCTTCTCAACAATGACCGTCTATCAGACTGGTTGGTATCAAGATGCGATTGCCCACGATTAAAACTTGTGCCGCTGAAACCAATAATTGTCTTAGACTCACTTTACCCTGGGCCGAAAGATGTTTGGATGAATTGCCAACGTGAAGCATGTCTGGAGAATGAATTTTCCTAGAATCCTGTATCTATCAGCTAAGTCGGTCGAGATAAGCTGTAAAGTGATCGCACAAAATTATCTGTAACACACTGATAGGAAAAAGTAATTGCCAACACAGTCGAAATGGGAAATGTTAAGTATACGACTTTCGCACTGGATTCGTTATAATTTAACGTAGATATACCGGCTGTGGGTGCATTCATTCAGAGACAGTGAAGAAATTAACTGTCCGCTAGAAAAGCCTCGGAATATGTATTGCTAGATAATAGCCGCTCGATGTTATCCCAGCAGCCCCTGATTAAAAACCGATCTGAACAGTGAATAATTAATGAATTCGGACTGAAATATTGACCTCTCGACGAGTTTTCAGCTTAGGCTGGATTAGGTGATTTTCAATCTCAGCCGACAAAGGTTGGATGAATGCAGAGACAAATAATGTTGTGTAGTCGCCGAAATCCAGTCACGGCTTTCAGTCTTAACTGGCCCGTATAATTTCTAATGAATAAATGTGGGATTTCTCAAACTAGCCCTTACATCACGCAAGATGTCACTAAAGTGAACATCCTACCATGGCCACTGTACACCAACTGGGCATCTGTACGAACTTGGAGGGGAACTGTGAAAATTAGAGGGGAAAATAATTACTCCAAATTACAGTTCTTGCTGTACTTTTATACCTCTCAACTAGGGCATGCATATAAAAATTCAACCGGTCTGAACGCAACCAGATTGTTTGACATTCAGAATTGATTATTGTGACTAAATTTCAGAAATCCATTCTGCCCTTACATTCAAGTGCGCATGTCTTCTTGACGGTTACCCAAACTGGAGGTTCATTACTCCAAATTTTACTACACTATTGTTTGCCAATAAATACTGAACGCCTGCCTAATTTTCAGTCATTTCGGATCATTTATCGATAGGTTACGGATCCCAAGTAGCTTAGAAGATATGATAGGTTCAGTGTTCGAGGGTTCCTGCCAGAGATATGTACATACAGAAATGTACAAGAAGGAAGTCAAAGAGAACTTTGAGTAGAAATAGAAACAATGACGATCAGAATGTCATTAGATTGAAACGACACTTTGATACAACAGAAAACCTGATAGCATACAGAAACTAACGTGAACACCGACAGATATCAACTTCTGGCGACTTATAAGAACACGTCAGAAAACTACAAAAGGAAATGGCATCTCCAGGTGACCACCTCTTCCGTGCCACTCAACCAAATATTTGAATATTACGAAGAAGTCATTTGTGGTCACACAGATAAGTTTTAGCTGTCAAAGTGTGCTGACCCAAACGGAGATGGCATTATTTTTATCCAGTAGCCTGTACTGGTTGTATAATAGTTTACGAGTATGAATCATTCTTCCGTCGATTATTGTCAAAGCCAGAATGTCAACTACCAAAAGATCATTTGTTTTGTGTTGAGTGTAAACTCATTGTCAGACGTCTGTCACGTGTTGCAAAACGAGACTTTTCACCTGATTTTGAGCTTAAACCTCTCCCTTTCAATAAATTCGATTAAGTGTCACCAATTCTATATGCTGAGAGGCAGACCCATCGTTTATTTGGATGAAGTGAACACAGTTTTGCATCAGAAACTATTTCGTTGTTTATGTTATTCGACCTCATATTATATTCGGAACTTCGTTTGCTAGCAAACATAACCATGAGTTGCCCGATGACCGGTAATCTGATGAATCACTCGTACTAAACAATGACTATCTAAGAAATGACCACATGAAAATAAATCTACGTACATGTAATTGATGCTAGGTGACAGCAAGAGTCATGCACGTTTCAGGTCGGTTCCGCTTTGAATGAACGAATTTGACTTTCCTCAGGCTGTTTTATCCGATATTTTTGGTTTGTTTTAAAGATCACGTGAAGTGAAAGGAGGTCGGATGACACTAAGTTTATCATGATTTTCATTACCGAAACAGTTTTACAAAATAATCAATAGAAAATATGTAGTAGACAATGCAGAAACCATGGAAAACAAAATGTATTCCATTTGAGTTTTAGTTAACACTGTTGAGACCTAATGCACCCATTTGTTCAAATACAACATTACTACTTACTATGTATTAGAAAACTGCAACTATGGTGGAAGTTTTGTGCTGTCAGAACATTTTGCAAGTACAATGGAAAATGCTGGCAGTAAAACGTTGATCCATCTTGGAACACATACAAATGAATATACTGAGCAATTGGACTATATCGTGTGAGCAGCAATGAAACTATTGGGCATGAAGTAAATAAAGAAATCGACCATGTTTAGGTCCAACTTAAGCTCTCCTAGTTCTAGAAGAGAGGTTAACTCATTGGTGCGTTACCCTTTGTTCAATTACTAAGCAAGTGTGTATTAAATGTTTTCGATCAGGTTTCGTGTTAGGTCGTAAACCAGCTAACATACATAACCCAGTATATGAAATTACGTTTTGTAACTTTCAGAACATGTGAGGGGATTGTCATATTCAAAGGTGATTCAAAGCTATAAGAACAAATAAGTCGCTAATTTAAATAGGCTGATTTACAAACCGAAAGCAGTTTCACCTCTACTGTGATCAGTTCATTCATTCCCGAAAAGGTGGATGCACTTGAATCTATCGCTAAACACTTAGCACTAAAATACAAACAAAAACAAATTACCTATCTACGAGGGTCATTACTATAACAACAGAACATCCGGGCTGTGCAACATGAGGGTCCTGGTTACAACCATAATGTCACACACAAAATGTCACACAAATGCCCATCAGACTGTAAAACAGACATTAATCTAATTTAAATTTGTTCGTCTGTGAGAGAAAATGACTTTTCGTTGGTGAGAATTTTTATCAGGGTGAGTTTTACGACTAATTCCAATGGGCTTTTCTCGAAACTTCTTTCACAAACTTATTTTATTGCCAACTAAACTTGTTTGTTCCACGTCATGTCTGTTTGCACGATATAAGTCGGATGCTCATCAGCCATGGAAACGAGTATCATCGGAAACTGAGAATGGCTTATTACACTTCCAGCTTGTTTTACCAACCTAGCTTAGCACCAGGTCAAAGTGCTCGAAATTCTACGCTTTTGAATACTCAGTTATTGTGACGACATCTATCAAGGTTCAAGTATTACTAACTATGTTTGCCGCAGTTTGTCTGAAATCAGGATAACTGTTTGTCTGTTGAAAATTTTCAACCAACCAAAGCATACAAACTTCTTGTTGAATATACGTCTTAAATTGATATCTTGTAGATCGTAACTGATTTAATCTGGCGCTGTCGTAAACCAAATGTTCTGTGTTGTGAGATGCTGGATGTCGACGCTTTGGAGTGTTTCTATCCGTTTCGTAATTTACACTATTGTTTTTGGAACGGGAAACATGTCTGCCAAAACATTTCCATATCGGCAATGTATGGTAACAGATAAAAAGTATGAAAATTTCATCAACTACTTATATGGAATTACTTCAGAATCGCAACGTTTTTCAAGTAAACTGTGTACAACCAAGTTTAACACTATCACTTAGTGGAAAAAAATCATTATTTGTGCCTCAACAGAGGACGTTATTTCGTAACAAAAACGCTTGATCGATATAAGTTACTGATCGATGCATCATGCCCAGTAAGACAAAAGTACTTTCGTAAGTTATTGTTTACCATATATCATCCAAAATTATCAAGAGAGCTACATAACAGTTAAAACATTTCATAACACATTCTCATACAATAGTTCATCAAGCAACTACATAAATTAGCTCAGTAGTTAAATATACTTTACCAGTTTTCATCATGAATCGAACAGTAGACATTCATGTGATTCATACACGTGTATGTGTTAATCCCATTGTTTGTTATTACGTGAGGGTTAGTCCGATGTCTATCGTCCTGTTGTGGAGTTTGTCGGTTACGTGAATCACCATGACGATACGACTGAGACAGGGTTTACGGAATGAGTGATACGGACATGCTGGCTATTGTTGACAATAACTAAGTCTTCTCCCGAAACCAACTACTCGATTGCAACAAAATACGATTAGAAAAGGTGCCCATTATATCAGTGTGGCGAACAGGCTTTCTAACATAAATCTCGGGCTTGGTCTGTTTAGTTGTGCGTACTATTTAAGTATCGAGTCCTCACGATTGTAGACTGCTCAGGTGAGTAATACGAGTTGATTTCACTGACCACATTGAAAAAAGCGGAACCGAATAGAGGTTGATGTTTTATCGTTAATTGTCCACACAAACAACATTTGTGTTAGATCATCTAAACCACGATGCATTAAGGAACAGGCATAGTAGATTCCTGAAACATATTGTTGATTATACTCGTGTATCTTGGGAGTTGACGTAGATGTAACACCATTGACACTTCACCAAATGTTTCTCCTCCTCACCTGGCCCCTATCGATCGACTGGACTGAGCTCGAGTTTCACTTCGGTTGGAACTGTTTATCAGTGCATTACCCACTCTAAAAGGGCCTTGGATTACGGTACACATTGTCAGGATGCAACCGTTCTGATCACAATGCCACCGATCGCACACTAACAGCGCCCGAACAACGCGTAAATACTTAATGATTTCTGATCCTATGTATGGGCTAACTTACCGAACTGCCAAAACAGTTATCTTCGCATAAGATTCTTCTATTGGTATCTGTGGTCGTCTGAGTCTAACAAGGAGTCGCACCGAATATCCATTAACCTGAAAACAGTTTGTGTATTTGTTTGTATGTAGTTCCAGAACTTGAAAACAACAATGTCTAGCAGTATCAAATGTTGGTAGGTAGATATGTAAACTATAGTAGAAGTTATACTAAAACTAAAAGACACATCTATACTGAAGTAAGATTTTGTTAAATTTAGTTGTACTACGGAATATTTTCGTAGGATATAAATTAATCACCCGCATTCACAGTTGCACGGACGGGAAGAACAGAGAAAAGCGAATAAATATACATTTTAGCTTGTTTTCCAACAGTCCATCAAATAACCTTCACATTTTGAGTGCGTGTACATTTTAGCTGGATCGAAAATAAACATACAGCTACATGCTAGAAGACATGGTGTTTTCAACGTTTGACTACAGTACAATAAATGTAAACCGGTAACAGAAGAAAGTAAGAATAACTGATAACGGAAACTGTGGACAGTGTGTGTTAACGGTTATGCAATCATTGCCCGCACTGATTTTGATTGAGATTGGGCCCAGAAGTAAGGTGTTTGCCCAAACCCATGCTAACTGTAGATGTTAGGTTCAAGAAATCGAATACTACGAACCTGAGCAGTGGTCAACATTGGGTACCTTATCAGTTCAGATCGACTGCTTGGCGCTCAGTAGACAATACATTAAGCATTGTGTCTATCGACAAGATGAAATGAGTGAGCCAAATGAGCAATAATAGAGCTTGAGCATGTTTCCAACACAACAGAGTTAAAATCGAGCACTGAGGTACACATATTCTAACTTGGTAATAGAACTTATATATTATGTTCCACGTGAGCATACAAATGAGTTCACAAAACAGCTGGCTGTACAAGGTGAAAACGTGTCGTTCAGCTATTATGCGATAGCTGAGGCTAAAAGGTAGTTTACTTAATTATGCTGCAAGGTAATTCGTACCTGATTATAGGTTTTAAAACTTCCCTGACCTACTGTTATTAAGACACAGACCGCTGGGTAATAATGTTAGCGAACACGCAATCTCCAATTACCTGTGATCAAAGTTTTATCAAGTCAAATCAGTATTTTCCTGTTTGTTGTGTTGTATTCGGCCTGACCATCGGGCACAGAAACCAGGCCTTTCCCAATGGGGTCTTTCCATGACATTTACTAGATCTGCTTTCCAGAAGTAAATTAGCCTAAATGACGGTTTTTATCAAACTGGCTGGATTCAGACAATTTTCTATCACATAACAACGTTTCAGTCCAACTGTTCACCGAAATTTTTATGATAGATTTTGTTTCTTATGTATTTTTTAATGCTTACTTCACAATGTTATATGAACGCAACAGTTTTAGGCTGCATGTGAATTCAGAATAAAATCTCAGTCCTTTTGTTTCAGAGCCTTAGAATGTAATTAACTCACTTGAACAACCACAAAATGTAGACAGTTTTCACACTGTGCAGCTCTTTTTGGTCGGTTGTAAACAGATGATTAAGGTTACTCACACGAAGTATACCTTTCGGCAAATTCGTTAGCTTTCCAAAAGAAAGTAACGGAAAGGATATCAAACTCATTAGTCTGAATCCGTCACAGCGTCTGAAATTTTGTGTTGGTTCATATTCTTATATCATTGGCATGTAGAAAATGACTACAGCTTTCTCAAAGTTGTAATAGAAACTTTGAAAAATATCTTTAGTGACCGATTAACTCCCTCTGTGGAACAGACACTGCCTATCTCTTTTTCTGGATAATTCTGTTTTGATTGGCGTTCTTTCCTTCGAAATGATGACCGCTCTAATAATGCAGTTCAGTTTAACATTCTATCTTGAACACCCATTTGGCGTTTGTTTTTCTCCAACATTCTGTGTGCAGAAGTCCGGGACATCCGTATTTCGGACATCACTGTATAAATCTAAACCCTGAATCCGTTAGTGTATTACAGTGTGATTTGCTTCTTAGAGAATGTGGAGGAGAATTCCCTTTACAGATGTGTCAGTCTTTTTCATTATCGTTCGCGGATTTGGTGAAATACTGATGATACTTTAACTCAAGTTCATATTGTCTGAGGCACCTGTCATTCAACGTAACGCCAGATCGATGATATTTTCACTGGTGAGGTGTGAAGAAGAAATTAACGAAAAACAACGAATCAGGTTGAAAAGATTGATTACGAACAAAACTGACGATAATGGTACTGATCACGCTTTCGAACTTTTATCGTTCAAACATCATCATTTGATACAGCTGCCTGTAAAATTCAGATGCAATTAGACGTCGTGAAAACGTTAACCATGTATGGGTATAATCACGCGATTTCCTCTGCTACAAGTTACCTATCTGGTTTGTGTAAAAACGTGCTATTCGGGAATGTTTGCATACACGACATTAATTGTTAAGTCATAGTTTAACTACAAAACGCCATGCCTTAAGTGAATGAAAGTGAAATGTGAAACGTTCACAGGGATTTCGGTACAGACCTTGAATACATCGGGACGCAGAACTTGAGACTATGACGTCCCAAAGGGTTGAGAAAATGTTTCAGCGAATTGCCTGACATATTTTCTGAGCATAGCGGGTGAAACCTTTTTGCAAATTGAAAGTGAACATGTGGACAGAATTGTGAGACCGTTCTTGGTCGGTATTCTTGACTGCAACGAAAACAAAACCGTGCGATCTGAAACATGTTTTTTGACGCTTACGATTTAGCGTGTTCAACAAGGAGTTTTTATTTACCAAAAAGTACGTCTGCTAGGCGCCAACAATGTGTGAAGTAGTAAACTTTACGATTCTTGCGTGAACATTTAAGTAAGAAACACACTTGGCGGAAGTGGTTTGTTCAACACACAAACAAGCATTTCTGTGTGCTGTGTAGCGTGATTCCACTTTTTCATAGTGAAAAGTGATCCTCCATTTTTGCGAAAAACCAAATTACTCTTGTTCTAACAACGCTCACAAATGAGACCAAACGTAGTCGGAAATAGCAATTGGCTTTTAATGTCTTCCGTTGATTTGGTTATGATTGAAAGTGAGAATGTTATTGACACGCATGGTTGACGCTGTCAAAAAGCTTGATTTTGTGGCATGAGTATGGTGTGTTTGCTTTTAAATATAACAGCCCAAGTTGACTTTTCACCCGAAATGGAAATTGAGCAAAATGGTTAATGTTATCGCTCAATTTTGGGGAAATATTTCAATAGACCTGGTTATGTTTGTTGTCGCGTTGCTCAGTTGGGAAGAAGTCAGATGTATGGCAGTTCCACCTTGGAATTTAAATATAGTCAAAATTCTGAACTTACTATGGAATCAAACCTTTCCAGACACATCTTGTTGCCTTAAGATGAATAGAGTTCTACTCACAATCTGAAACTTTTTAAAAATCTGTGGTTTACTATTGACATCGATTGAGCAAAAAAGTGGTGACCTGTGAGTTTATATTGATAGTGATAACATAACTAAGCCATGTCTGGATGTTTTCAGGTTATTAGAATATAGTTTAATCCCCAATATTAGTTTCAAATAGGGCCTTTCGAGCAAACGAGCAAAGTAACTATCTTGTTAACTCCGATCGATGGCCCGTCGACTAGGACTTCTTCCCAAGTTGAAATCACAGAAATCATTGACTTGTTGAACAGTATTTGATTAGTGGTGAGTAGTAGGGGGTTTTGATATTCATATAGATTGAGCGTCACCCAAAATTGATCGCAACTCTCGCATTCCCATAGACTTTCCAGTCGGCTGCTTTCGAAAAGAAGCACTAGACTCGAGCTTCGCTCTCACTAGAGCTCGTCAATAGTGCATATAATTGCCATTGCCGGGACTTGAAACCACGAACACGCTGTTCATGAGGCAACCGTGTTTACCACTGCGCCATTGACCCCATATTAGACACGACGGAATTATCATATGTGAACACAAGCACTCTCGCTTGTGAGTAATGATCAGGTTGCCCGATCGTCTCGAGATGGAGACACAGTTACTGTCTGTTAACTCTAATCGCTAACCCCGCGATTAGGACTTCTTTAGACAGTTCGAAATCTCCGATCTCATTAAACCTGCTAGGCGATATATTTTAGATAACTGACGAGTAGTCGGGGATTTGGTTAATTTAAAGTTGAACACCACTCACAATTGATCGCAGCTGTCACATCCCCATAGACTTTCCAGTCGGACCCTTTCGAAAAGCAGAAGCACTAGACTCGAGTTTCGCTCTCATTAGAGCTCGTCAGTAGTGCATATCATCGCCACTGCCGGGACTTGATTGAAGTTAACAGACAGTAACTGTGTCTCCATCTCGAGACGATCGGGCAAACTGATCATTA
>LUCH01000506.1:119788-141072 GCA_013368495.1 Paragonimus heterotremus
CTTAATTCAGTGTGTTTCATAGAAAATTTATTCGTACAAGTTTTTGACAGGCCGAAAACAAATACATCAGTCGTGATCTTAAGCAAGCTCATTGTAGCTTTTTAAACGCAATCTGTCGTCAAAAAATGATCTACATCTACCAAATGTAAATCACGCTAAATATGACAATTAAAAATGAAGGCATAAATAGTGTATATCCATGTCACGACCGGGACTTGAACCACGGACACGCTGTTCATGAGCAGGCAACCGTGTTTACCACTGCGCCATTGACCTCACATTAGGCACGACCGAATTATCATATATGAACGCTCAACCCCTTTCGCTTGTGAGTAATGATCAGGTTGTCCGATCGTTTCGAGAGGAGACACAGTTACTGTCTGTTAACTCCAGTCGATGACCCCTCGATTAGGACTTTTCTGCAAGTTGAAATCACAGTAAACTGGTTCTTAATGCAAAACCTGCAGTTTCGTATTGCTCATCAAACAAGTTTTGTAGAATGCGCGATAAATTTCTTCCTCACATTTTCGTCTAAACAGATCGATGTGTCCTTTAGAAATTTACTTTAATTACAGCCAGTGAATTGTCAACAAGTTGCTGGAGGCGCATGAGTTGCATAGATTGACAGGATGTATCGTCGTTAACTGTCTTCTGAGAACTATAGCACAGATGTGATAAAACTTACCAGAAGGTCGTTCACTAACGCAGCAGAATTATGTAAGTATGGTTGGGAAAAAATAAGCCAAGAAATTCATGAGTTACTGTAAGCATTACACATGAGTATTTCACATAATATTTTGTTCCGTTTGTGGTTTGTAGTATGTATCAAAATTTGCATGATAACGGTAATATTACTATTGTGAAATTTCTTAGGTGGTGGTAATTAAAATTTCCAAAAGCCTATCATAATCATGAACTTTCCATAGCGTTGCCTTCTAGCTAATCATGTTTTAGTCTAACTTTCGCTACAGGCTACCCGAAAGATTATTCTAACCGTATGCAATTCAACTTGCAAAAATCGGTCGCTTTTTTTTTCACGTGATATCTTCCTATAAAATTGAACCACGCATCCATAAATACCTGTTGAACTGTTGATCGAAACATCAGTTTGTTAGGTCAATACGATTATGTCATGCGATTGGAATATTCCATGGTATGGTATAAATGGTATGGCTTTAACTGCCACGTGATCGCAGTATGCTATGGAACAAGTTAAATTTATCACAAGGTCACTCATCAAAATGGCCTACGACAGTCACGTTTGTCAATATCTGTTTTTAGCCAATAAGTTATGAGAAAGTTATGTAAAACAACAGGCAGAAGCCATCGAAATGCATTGCTTTTTGAGAAGCAAGTAATTGTTGTTGACTTTCACGATCGAGTCAACTTTACCACCAGCAGTTTTAAACTCACCCTGTTAGGTTCATTTTATATCGTTAGCACATTAAAAGAACTGCACCCTTACCAAGAATGTTTGACAAATTTGCAGCCGTTCAAGAGGGTGTTAACTACACCTCAAGTGATAGAAAGGGGAAGGGGTTTGCATTCAGTTAGGATATATAATACTAGCTTTTCGGAAATAACCGCCTGAGTCTTATTGAGTTTTGTTTTCTGTTATATAAAAAACATTCAGATAGAGGATAAACGAAAATAAACATTTTCAAGTTAGCTCAGACATAGATCTTATGGTCAAGTAGATTGTGCATCGTGTCTCATGTTTCAACAACCAATCACGAGGTGATCTAAATAGACAGCCCATAAACGCAGATTTAGTTACAATACAAGCAGCATTACAAAAACTAACGAGATTGTTATACATATGTTTGAGAAATGTTCATACTTTTATCAACTCGAAAGAAGATTGGCTAATTTATTTCTTAACAGCGGTGAGTAATCCGGTGATTCTCACTTCTAATTACAGTATACTTTATAGTAGTGGTGATAATAACACAAGAAATCCGAAAGCAGCCAAGTTGTTGGCACAATTCTATTATTAACAAATAAAAAAGATCTCAGTTCATGGTTCGTGGATGGAAAAATTGGGAAGGGTCACTAAAACTTGATTCTTCCAGCGTTTTATCATGGACACAGTAAAAGTGAAGTGTCCATTTTGCAGCAGTTTGTGTGTGTTGACGTCCTTTTCGGTGACCGACCTAGTCATGACCATTGTATGAGGTCGTTTTTATCACATTACAAAACAGAAAAAATTTGTGATTCAAATTTCCAGCTCTGTCTACTTTTTAGGGTGCATTTCGCAGATTTACTGCAGAAACATTTCATCATGACTTACACAGTAACAAGAAACTAAGCAATGACGGTTGGTATGTTTGCGCACAAACGACGGGTGATGGGAGCGTTAGAACAGAAGTCGGAAGTGATGTCTATTTGCATTTGACATGGAAAGTCGTAACGACAATATTAAAGTTTAAAAAATTTTCCTTTACTCTAAAGAATAATTACTGCGTAAAAGTTGGAAAATCGTTATTGTGCTTAATCTTACTCATTAGATGACACCAACCTGGAAGCAACATGGGTTTAAGAAGCGATTTTTTGATGATGCGATTGAAATAAATTTGGTGAATCGTTTTTTGCCGCCGTGCATTTTTAACGATTAGGTTGCATATTACAAACATAATCCCACCATGCCATCTTTAAACATTTTCAGCCCGCTCGAAGAAGACGTGAGGTGGTCGATATGTCAGATAAATACGTGCAATCAGTACGTTATACACCATCGTTCGAGAGTTATAAATCATCAGTAGCAGGTCTGTGTTTTGCCCCGAGTAAAAGGGACTACTGTGGTGATTCCGAGATTGTGAGCCATGTTTATCTTTTGAGCTCCAATCTGTTCAACATATTTTTAAGGCTAAAGACATCGGATGTATAACAACTATTCAGATTCACTAACATAACAGGTGCCAATAGTCTAATGAGTTGCTCTGAAAAGGGAACCTGCCTCTCAGGTTCCGCTTTGCACTTAAATGTGGCTGGGTTGTTTATCTACAGTTCGTATTTCAGACCTTGATGGTGTCTTCTAATTATCCTGTGAAGTTAGTCTCTATTGTTTCACTTTCATTTTTCTCAGAACTGACATTCATTGCTTTTTCACAAATCTATGGCAGTTGACTACGGGTATTAACCCGTAATGAATTTCTGTTATTAAAGATTATTAGACCATACAGAAAACAACTCTGGTTCAGAAGTTCCTTTAGAACCGGGTTAGCGGAACGATCTAAGTGAACAACGGAAATATCAATTGACTGCAACTATTGTTTAACACTGAAATTCCCCCTTCCGTAGGTGTTCGGGCAGCCGGAGTACTATTTCAAACGATAACGATTAAGTGTTCAAATAAGCTAACAGTCAGTAAGATGTAATGTGGGTGAATGGCTCAGTGGTTAACGAATTTGTTGCGGGAAAAGATGGGCAGGGAATAAAGTACGTAACCGTATTGTATATGTGAACAATTATGACGCGTTCATTTATATTCACAACTGGAACTAAATGTTAGTAGAACTCACTTGTTTATGACAGTATTCAGAACAGTGGAGTGGGCATAGGGAATGGAATTGGAAGCGGAACTGACAACGTTTGATCAGAAATATACCAAGTGATTTGGATGTTGGTTAATATTAGACACCTCTTGAGCCTTTCTCTCTTGGAAACTGCTCAGAACGGAAGAATGTAGTTCGAACAGAAGTTGTTATTCACCAAACTTCGGCATGCATCAGTAGACACGCTGGTTTCTGCGCGTGCTCATATGAACTAAACAATTCGGTAGGCCCTCTCTAGTTTAAATAAATATGAGGCTAGTTTATCTCGCAGGTAAGTAATGGGAATATCATTTTGCAATAGTCAATTTGAAGGGCATCTAGTCGAACGCAGAAGGTTGGAAAACTGCATGAGGAAAGAGATTTGTATTAGAAAATGTACGTTATAAGTTAAGTTTAACTTCTGGCTTCAGCAGTAAACCAGATCACTCAGACGTAATGTAATTGAAGAAAACCATAGTAGAACAAAGCGTCAAACATAAACACTGATACTAGAAATTTTAATGACGTAACATTGACGTTGAATTATCGCACCGTTCAAAATATATATTGATCTATGTATAGCAGTTAACGACTTTGCAACCATTTTAAAGTATAGTTTCACTAGTTTCGTGTGAACAACCACTGGGAAATTTGTCTCATTAAAATTGTACTTAAAGTTGTTTTCAGTTAAAAGAATTTAATTTGATAGTTAAACCAAGATGTTTCGCCCATTTCGGAAACAGTTCGGCCAAGTTCATTAAGTATGATGTAAGCCGATTATTGAGAACGTCAGCACATTCAAACTGTTGATGATCAACGGTATATAGTTAAGATTGAGAGCTTTCTGCAGTTATCCTAGCAGCTCTGACGAAAAGGTGAAACAATTCCCTAAAAATCTGTTTAATCAAATAAATATTAAGCTTTTTATATTGTACATGACCAGTAAATGTAATTAAACCGCTTGATTTCTGCCAGAAAGCAATTCGAAGTACGGATTAGACAACCCTAAGGAAGATATGAACGTTTTACGAAGTGCAGTTAGCCTAGCATACAATAGGCGAGACAATTTCACTTATCAGCTTCCAGTATTGATTGGTTAAGCCGAAAATGGATAGTGCCCAATAGACAAGAAAAGAACAACATACCTCCAGGTATCGAACGAGAGCGATCAATACGTTCCTAAAATGTGCACACTTAGAAGTACGTGTATAATTGCGTAGGTGGGTGTGTTTACTTGTGTGTGCGTGTGTTCACACCCGACATTCGCAAGCGTGGAACTGAACGCCGAAGGCTGGTGAAATAACTGACAGTTCGTACATGCAGCATCGTGTTTATCCGTGCGTGTTTATGTGTGTCTATGCAAATAGGCAGTCTAAGAGCCGTTCAAAGCTCCCAAATTAATTGTGGCTACACAAACTGTACAACATCATTGCACGCATTAACATTTTACGGACGTTTATTCAAGTGGAAAAAACCACACGAATAACTGGCTGTCTGCAGCAGTATGGGGCTATAACTACCTAGTAGAAATGATATTGTTCGACGGTTTTGTAATGCAGTTCAGTAAAAGATCTCCAGACAAGTATAAGAACGCCCCGCCCTATGTGCGTTCATTAACACAAGTGTGCCTGACATACGATCAACGAATATTGTTGCCATGTAACTTTTGATTACATCATAGTCGATAGGATTATTTTTACGTACAGACGGCGGGAATACAAAAGATGGGAAATTTCATTAGTTTATAACAATGGATATAGTATTGATTTCGCAGAACGTAATCGTGTGGTCACACTTTTCAGCAGATCAGGTTTCAGATCAATTGCTGGCCTCCAAATGGCATCATATGGATGACTGCTGCAATGAAAATTGAACGTAGTTTCATTCACTAGTAAGTACGATCGAAGCTTGTTACCTTAACACCCAAGAACGCTCACACATGAAAAACACTCAGTCCGTCTGAATACTACATGGGTAGTTTCTTTTTCCGGTAAGATCTAATCGAAAAGCTTTACTTGTGTCAACTGAATTCCTTGGCAGTTGTCAACTGTCCTATCACCACAAAACAATCTGATGAGAAGCGTTAGTCAGATAATGGTCAGTTGGCATTAACACGACAGTCTGTCCCATTTAGAAGCTAACAAGCAACTCCAGCTTCACTCCGAAGCGGATGCGATTGATTGTTTGCACGTGATCCCTCAGTCATGTTTACTGTAAACCATATTGGTCAACAATGTTGATTCACGCTAACTGAAACGAAAATTTGAAACGCAGCTGCAGCAATGAAGTACACTGCGGAAGAACGATAGCCAGTACAAAAGCCGAATTTCTCGCTCATTCCTGAAAAAAGATTTCCGGACTGTATGATAGTGTGAATTCGACTTTGCTGTTCATAACACGAAATTGTCCGGTGTTGTCTAAGCCGTATAGCGCTAGATAACTTTCAGCAACCTGTAAGGGAACACCAAATTCATATGAACAGAATAGGTGAATTTGATGTAGAAAAACAGTCTACCAACTACTAGACAGTCTGTGCAGGTTTGACTAGCGTAGCTAGCCTTCAAGAGATGATGACCTCCCACCGGGTGTATGCAAGTGTGGACTGAAGTTTACTTGCTATTCATCACAAACTGGAAAAGTATTTTGCTTTCTATACAAACACACCCTGAGAATACAGCTACAATATTATTTAACTGTGTCCAAAAACAATATTGGACCTCTCAGAATAAATTCACACACATGTGTGTGTAAGCATTTATCCGTTTTCAGAAAAGTGGTAGGAAAGGGCTACTGAAATTGACCGAACAAGAAGCAGTACTGACTTGACGGGCTCAAAAAACGTCCCGTCTAAAACGGCTGACAACTCTAAAAGAAGATTAGGCGAAATTTAAGCATCAGACTCTTGTAGTTCCAGACCCATTAAATAGCAGATATCCGCTTGGTAAATATATAAACGTCATAATGGTAATATTTAAAAATCGGGTACCAACTACAAAGACTATCCTATTAACGAAACATTTATCTGTGGTGTACTTCTCACGTTGAATTGCATTGCTTAACACAAAGAAGGTAAATCCGTTTGAGTTTGCATACCAACCTGTTAAACCCAAATCTACACTGATCACAATTGTTCGTGATATTTTAACAGACGTTCAATCCCACAGCACTATTTCTAAACCTTGTTTCTGGGTTGACTGGTCGATTTCATCATATTTCGTTTTGTTTGAGGGCACTGACTGTTTTAACCATTGTAAGAATTCCAAAGAATTGTTATTTTCCGGTCAACATACAGACAGCAACTCATGACCAAATATCTTCGGTTCTCCAGTAAAATATGTGGGCCTCATACTTCTTAAAAACTGTATACCAGTTATACTAAGGTGTCTGAGAAAACATTTTAAAGAACACGATTTTGTAGTTATTCAAGCTATGGTGTATTTTTTATTACAATACGGATGTGAAGAAATAACTACTTGAAATGTGATGCCATTACCGGCATTTGTAAAACTGCGGAAGACTGGATTTTATCACTTAATTCTGATAAAAAAATTTCAGCTCATTAAATGATATCCTTGGCATTCCGCTGATTATAAGATGCTTACACTGGCTGTATGTAAATCATTCCACGCTAGACGGTGATGGAAGGGCAGATATAGATAAAACATTAGATACACAACAGCTACAAGGTTACTGAGGCTATGAAACATAATGAAAACGATATGAAATTGGAATTTTAAAAAAGATATGACTCAAACTTAAGGTAAAATTATGATAAGAAACAGATAAGCTGGCAACAACTGGCCAGCACTGATGATAGAAATTGTTCACCATGGCAATGTTGTATATACGCTTAATATGCTTGGAAACTCCGTACTTTATCTTAAATGTATGCAGCATGCTTTACGTATGGGTTACTCACTGACGACTTTATCAAGTGAGATCCAGGTAAGATGTGCTAGACTAATCATGTTTGTTGGCCAGCTGAAGTTGTAGTTTCAGCGAGCGGACCCGCAGACACTTGTTCAGGGTACGCTTCAGAGAGAATTCGACAGCTGATAAAGCTTCCGTTATTTCAAAATAAGAACGCTGCTGGCTTTCAATCGTACCCAAACTCGATTTAACTATACTACAAACGATAGTAATCAACAAATCCTAGAAAAGCGGCGTATAGATATAAATAAGTCCTACCCAAATGATGACAGCGCGACAACAGCTTTATCGATTTATGTTGTTCTAAGCTGGAGACAATCATATTCATGGGGTCATCGATTGGAGGCAACTGGACAGTTCCTGTCTCTTCTAGAGGCGAAAGTGCAATCTAAACATTGTTGATAAACGAATGTAGATGAGCCCTTGCATACAGCAATTCAGTCGTAGCTAATGTGGGGCTAAAATTGCAGTGGTTATCAAGGTTTTATGAAATCTTGACTAGAGTCCTAGTTCTGTCATGGCAAAGACGTTCTGTAACAGAGAGCTCTAGAAGGAGAGACACTCGAATCTAGTGCTTCCTATCAAAATGGAACGACCGGAAAGTCTACGAAACTGCAACACCTGTGATCAGTTGTGGGTGGTTTTCGAATTGTGTCAATTAAATCATTCACCACGTAAAATAGGTTTAACAATTTCGTTAACTACTCGTACAAGTTAATTACTGTACACCGGCACTCGTTATTCTTTGTAATATCATTAACATATTCATACAAATTACCAGTATATTGAAGATGACAGTTATGATAGCATCCGGAGGCTATAGTTAGCGTATGTAATTGTGGTTCGAAAGGTCCAACTACAGTAAAACTAAACCGGTCATGAGAATCTTGTCTGACTACCACTAAGTGCATGTTGGGTGAGTTCAGTTAGCAACTGATGCCAATTCAGTGGGTTACATTCGAAGCTAAAAATTGATTTAGCGTTTGTACGCTTCTCAGTAAGCCTCTGAGCGTCATATGGGCATATCTAAAACTCTGAGCCTCTTCAATTTGTGCCTACCACAGTTGTGCTACCAAATCAACCAAAATGTTTTGTGCACCGTTATTTGACGTAAAACCAAAGAGGAGAGTGCTTAATCCTCTTATCGGCGTTCTATCGAACCACGGTGATGAGGAGACTCATTCAGCTACTGTGACAAGGTGTTCAACAAAGTAGGTAAATCAAGCAACTCATAAATGTGTTATAAAAGAATAAACTCATATGACAATTAATTTGACTTGTGCACAACACGTTCAAAATATGTTGTTACTATGTGTTAGAACCTTTAATCAAAATGGACGGACTGATTTTTCAAACTGCGTAATATGCATAAACTGTCTGTATGAATTCTAACTCACTGCTGATTAAAATGAATATAATTAACTTTGATAGGAAATGCCAGGAAATTGTAATCACTAGTGAAACATCATCAGTCTAGACAGTGTACAAACGGAACTAGCTGGAATGCGTATACATAATATTATTTGAAAATTGGACTGTATTTTACTAACACACAAGAGATTGTTGATATGTTCGCTTTATGTTTCAGTAACACCATAAGTTTCATTGTCGCTAATGATTACAGTTGTTTTCCAAGTCAAATTCTGACATTATGGAATTACATAAAGCTATCTAGAAAGTTTTCTTTCTTCCTAGCAACGTGGTTGTTATATAATTTGAATAAGAACAAAATTATTATTTAGGATGTATGATTGATTAACCGTTCGTTGTCGTCAGTTAAATAGATGAATGGATGATCGAATGGATGAAACAGTGGGTGTCTACAGACAAAGTAGTACAGTTTGTCCAGCTCGTAACCATGGTTTGGTTCTAGAAGCATGTGTAACTTGTCTAAACATTTGAAAGTTCTCTCAGTTCAACGGACTGATAAACCAGGTAGGTAAAGACAAGGGATGGCTGATTGCAGACTGATGCACATGTGTTAGTGATTCAACCGTCGTGCGCACCTTGATCGACCAACAATTGTGAAGTGAACAGAAAGCAGTCGATCGATTCAAGTTAAATTTGCAGGAGTAAATTAAACACACGGATAATGTGAACACAGCATGAAAGTTTGCAAAATAATGGCAACTAAACAGTGAGGATAACAAGTGCTGTAGTGTGCTGTGTAGAATCTGTGAAACGGATGTCCTCCTTATATTTTCCACCTACCACAGTTAATTAGCACCCAGGTGCTTATTAACTGTAATCGCCAGACGGACACCCAACTTGTTTTACGAAAGGGACTTAGTAGAGTCAGAATAATTGCGGTTAGAAACCTCTGCGTTTCGAAAAATTTCATCCTAGACTGCACACTTAACTACGTTCCAGGAGTAATTTGATGACAGAAATATATGTACCACTGTTGGCATGATCTGAGAACTTTACCAGAGTGAAAATCAAACGTTCAAGAGATCAACCAGGTAACCTCAAGGAGATACCGGTGAGTAAAAATTGTCCTATTCTATCAAGGGTTGCTTGACCACTTTGCCACTCATTTGTTATCGCTACGAGACCGATAGGTACGAGATTTTGAAATAGGCGGCGCATACACCCCTTATCAAATGTCTATGACTATTTCGTGATCAAACGGTCTGCAGAATAATGTTATTGTATTAACGGTTTGACAAGTTAGGCTTGGATACAATTCAAGAATGTCTGAATGGTGCACCGTAGAGAACTATAGTTGAGATGGCACGTCTGCTTATCATTGGCCTAGCGAAGCAATTCAACCTGATCGCTCGCGTGTCTTAGATTATTCGCCAGTCTGAATACAAAGGTGAAATTTGCAAGGGGTGCAGGGACAGCGACAACAACAATCATTGTCCTACTGTTGTTTTTCAATCCATTCAAGAAATGCCTGCCAAATAGTTAACGTGTAGCACGGTGTTTGTAACCACGTTCATGTCTATGAATAGATTTGTTGGAATGTTTAAATTACAGACAGATAGTGGCACATTTACATAATTCTGAATTCTGCAGCTGTCACCGAAACAATTAAAACTCTGAATGGTTCCCCTGTTACACACGGTCCACTGTAAACGATTCATCCGTTTCTGTTGAGTAGGAGATGTTTATTACCATAAATTTTGCTGTAATCGATAAAAGATAGCAGAAGTGTGGGCTACTACCGATTGCCGATATGTGATTATACACGGAACATAGCACACAACAAATCGTAACCCTCGCCATCCTATGGATATCTCGGCCATCACTTATTGTAGAAAATCGTCAAATTGCACATCTTCTCAGCGACCAGGATTGGAACTGCAAGCACACTTTCCTAAAGCAACCGGGTTGATCACTACACCAACCACATCACATTAGGTAACACTGAATTATCATACGCGAGTGCCCAGCCAGATAATATTGTGAATTGCTCAATCTTCTCAACAGAACTTGCAGTGGTTGACCTGTTAACTTTAGTTGGTGATCCTACTGCTAATGCCAAGCCCTCACCAGAGTAAAACTAAGGGGAAATGGTTCTTATCAGCTGCTCCCAAAAGAGAACGGATACATATTTCCAAGATCATAGAACAGGAGGTTGGATACTTCTGCTGTAAACCGTCTACTTTTGTAAATAGGTCAAATATAAGATATCTTTATGTATTAGTATAAAGCAAACGTTGGCCTCAACATAGCCTATAAGTGTAATCTCAATATGTGTAACCATACCGCTGTGACTGACAAATCAATACCTAATGTACTGAATTAAATATTCGATATGTTGTCTCATTTGATAGAACTGTGGTTTTTGATAATTGCTTCCTACTACTTTCCAACAGGAATTTTCATAACAAGGATTTCAACTTACTAAGTGATTATATGGTGAATAAGTAACATTTGTTTGTTGGCTGTTGACTGCATTTTATGACAATCGAAGTTCAACGTGTAACTACATGATTCACAGTAATGTATATTAGACAACTTACATGTTAATGTGTTTCAACAAGCTATTTTGAGTAAGTAGCTGCTAGCGAAAACTAGCAACTAACTTTCCCCTGTATAAAAAGTCATTCGCAAGTGAACTGATAAATGCTACCTGTTTCCTGCAAATACTCGTCTGATACAGGTGGTTGTTTCACACTCACTAACTGTAAAGTTCATTGTGGGCTAATTATTAGCCATGTCCTTTGACAAGGAAAGCACATTCATTTTTGAACTGCTGCAAGGAAAACGAATGGAAGAAAACAACGTCCAATAAACGATTTTGCAAAGTTTGACAATTTTGGCAGTATGCATCTCTTACAAAAACCTATGTGAAATATACTCGGTATATAGTGAAACAGTATTGTGATACTGTTTGAACAAATTTGGTTAGTTTATAACAGACTATAGGGAGCAACAATGAACTGCCTCAAGACCAACTTGTGTATAATGAACACACACTGTCTTGATAACTTAAAGTCTAATATACATCAGCCAAGCTACTACTCACAAAATTTCAACTAGGATGTGTGTATAATGCTCTTCATTGAGAGTAGTTTTGTCTCAACTACAGCGTATACACTTCTTTCAAGAGTGTTATCACAAAATAAGGGGGTCGGATTACCTGACGTTTCTGTTCTTGTCAACGCCTTCTACCCTAGATGACCGTTCATGGTATTGCTATTTATGACAACGTACAATCTTTCTTCACCGTTTGAGGGATTTGTGTTGGATAAAACAACCTTCAGGCGTTGATAAAGCGTCTGTAGTACTAAAATTTACTAAGAACAGTTTTCAGTATGAACTGAACTTGAAGATTCCTACCAGCTGTGTCGCATCCTGTTGACCGAGACTCTACGAGATGTCCATAACCTCTCCTTTTGCAACGGGCAGACGACTCCACCCAACCCACTAGATGTATTCTTCTCCTAAGCCATCTTCTATGCTCAACAGTGGCGTTGGTGGATTCCAGCGTGAACAGTTTGAGAAATCCCGCCAGGGCAGTCTATCCCCTGGATCATTTGGTGGTTTCCGTATGAGACAGTGGGACGGGTGAGTAACCGAGTCCAAATGTGAAATTTCCGAGCTCCTGACGTGGCTTTGTAGTTCATCTGGTAGAGCTCTTGCCGCGTAGAGGCATGGTGTTTCTGTCGCTGGTTCGAATCCAGCCGAAACCCTGACTTTTCACAGTTGGGTCTCATCTAAATTCATAAATCTGCCAAACCACTTATAAGTAATACATCTTCCATAGGGTGCTGCCATGTTCATAAGTGAGAACCTCATATGCAGGGAAGTGTGATCAAAGGTGTTTGGTGCAACAAAGAAAAATTGCAGGTGGGATCTAAATAAGAGCGTTATTCAAAATTAGCTTACAAATGCACAGCTTATTGGAAACACTGTGTAGCATGTACAAATTCTAAAGAGTATACTCATTTCTAAGAGGATTCTATTGATCAAATTAATACACAGCAGACAATAAAATCTCTTTATTTACCTTAAGGCCTTCGCTTGAAAACGTGCATTCCACTAGTCTTTTTAGAAATTGCATATTGTCCAGCTATTAATATAAATGTATGCTGTATATTTGTAGGGGGTGTATCGAATATATACCGGATATAATTTGAGACGATCAACGTCAGCAATTTTTTGACGACTTTCCCGATCTCTGGCTCAGTTTTCTAGTATTGTTGCTTTCGGTCTTGTGTTGCTACACATCTGATTCCATCTGTAAATTCCACTCTGTTTGAAAATATTCACGTGTAAGCTGTAACCAAAAGTGTCGTGAGGTTCAAGAGCTTATAAAAGCGTTACGTGTCTGAAAGATTTTTATGAGGACTAGAGAACCCCAGGCTGGGTAAACTACACGTTAGTACGAAATTCGAGTAATTCACAGAAGTCGCATTCCCATAATTGGTATGAGCACTGCTCAATAAACCATAAGGTTAGACATGCAGCAAAAAAATATCAACTGTGCTCTTAGATGCACACTAATTTCAGTGTCATGTGTGACCCACCACATGGTCCAGAGGACAGAATGTTCCAGTAAACTTTTTCAACTATTCAACTTTGAAATCTGGCATTACCCGTTTGGGTGCAAGTGGTAATAATTAGTATGATAAAGCTTTCACCTTGAAAGCAACCCCGTCCGGTAAAATTTAGACCTCGTCTGATAAAAACCAATGGCACCGCATCATGTCAGTCAACGATCAAGACACAAAGCATAATTTTAATGTTTTTTAGTTGGATGATTTCCATATGTGATCGTGTTAACATCTATCAGGTTGGTCCGCTCACTGTGAAATACTAGTGGTCAACCTATAGAATATAATCACTTTAATGACCAGTATACGAAAGTAATGTGAAACAACATTATTGTACCAAGAAAACTATAAAAGTGTGGTGTTAATGTAGCGATTAAGTATAATCACAAATGTCTAATTTTCGAACCTAAAGTTACAATGTTACAGTGAGTGTCCGACTCATCTCCGGTAAGTATGTGTCCGAATGTTTCTAGATACTGTATCTGAAAAAACGATTATTAATGTTCAATTTTAGACAAACATCAAAAATGACAAGAATTAACAGTCCTTGCGGTATAATAACACAAACCGGATAGTCAGTGGAAGGCAGACAGAGAAGAACTTAGGTGAAATTCCATATTTACACGCATGAATACTAGACTGTCCCTGGAGATTGGTTACCATGGGAAACGAGTTATGAAAAAGCCCAATCAAACTGCTGAATCATTTGCTTCCCATTCGGTAATCTGTTCAGCATGAATTATTTTGGACTGGGCGTTTTATACTTAGGATAAAAAGAGCCAGAGGGCGCCTGGGACTGTGGAATCGGTCATAAACGAGAACTGATGCCTCAACTCTGTGCATAAAATACCACAACGTTTACTTACATTTGTAACATATTTTCTGAGATAGTCTATATTTACTAGCTCTAAACATGAACAGGTGCCCACAAGATTATTCTTTTGGCGGATGATGTTCACCTATTTAGTTTTCACCAAACTACGTTCAGATTTAAGGTACTTCCTACGAAAAACAGTCAGATAAAACGTTCTTAAAAGATATATCATAATCATCGGTATTGCTGACATTGTTTTGGCCTTACGTTTGGAACTGAATAGTCTATTGTTATTTAGTCTTTTGGATCATTCAGTGAAACGGAACTTGATAATTACGGTAATTGTGAACAACAACCGCCTGCTTATCTCTGAGTGTATCTCACAGAATATGTGACATCTGTTTTGTTTTGTAAAATTTCAGACACAAAAGTACAGGTTAGATTTGTGATATGGAAGAATTATTCGGCTTAGAATACATGAAGCTGCAAATAATGGAAAGTGAAACGTTGTTTTAAAGCAGTGTCAAATAAAACCAAGAGAAAAACCCTACTTGGAGGATTGTTCTTCAGCTGTACATGTTACATCGTGTTACAGGTCAAACAGCTTCGAAACAGGGCAAAAAGACCAGTAACAATGACCGATCTATTTGCAGAAGTCGTTAAAGTTGATTAATTTATAAACCTTCTTTTTATAAGTGAACAAAGGGCAAACTTACAAACCAACGTAGGGTCATTGAACGCCAGAGTAGACGGTTTGATTGACGTTGAACATCAAAACAATGATAGAACGAACCTGTAAAATTCGAAAGTGAAAAAACTGCGAGATATTACCATAAATAGAAAGGTTTCACAGTTGCGTTGACAAACATATAAAACTCTGAAAAGAACCGTGCAAGTGAAGTCTTGATTCCCACGAGTCAATAAGCTATCAAACGAGAGTTATTCCATTTGTCATAGCTACATTATAGCTTCAAACATAGGGCTGGCATCTTGCGCAGTTACAGGAGGTTATCACCTGATACTCACTGATTAATATACAATGTTCATTTGTTTTATTTCACGCGTTTTATTTCATGCATTTTATATATATGAACACATGTAAGTTTAATGAGTTTCCACTAGTAAAACCTGAACTTTAATGACGTTTCACTGATGATTACTTCCCACAACTACTTGAACACTGTATCCGTAATTCGGTTTTATAGGTTTAGTCATGAGTATTTTGGATGTTGCATCGTATGACATGATCAACTGTGTAAATTCTGAGTAGTCCGTTTGTATTTCCGACGGAATTTATTGAAATGTTAAACAAAATTTCAAATTAGGTTTATCTGGTATCAATTGTAGAAACTGGAGCCTTTAGTTTAGCTCCATTTTCATAGTTTTCAAAATACGGGAGACATTCAAACACTGAAGAAACGTTGAAATATATCATTGTGATATTGTGCAGGGCCAATTATCAGTTCTGGTCAACTGTTAAGTAAATAGACGTCAGCAACTACATTAACATAAGTCGTATGGAACCTCCAAACAGTTGATGACATGAAACACGGTTTATTTATTAATAAGTGTCAGTTTTGTCTATTTGACTTCAAAGCTGTTCAAACGTTTAGCTTCGTTCAACCTTGTTTGCTAAGAAGACTTCTACACTGAAACTCTGTTTTACTGGAACTAAAGTCTGTGTACATGGTATAAACAACATCACACAGTTTTAGCGAATGATATTATGAATAAATTTTGTCTCAATATATCAAGTAGTATATTTCGTGTTTTATTTGTCATAGCAATCACGCAATTGTTCGAGACATTGAGAGAACACAAAATCGTCTTAAGGCTTTTGGGCCGAAGACCGACAACTGACATCACCCAACAAAACTCTTACCCAGTTATTATGTTGATGATTAACACTTTCGGAAGAAATGTGGGAAACACTATTTGGTTGCGTTTTGTTTACAGTGTTTAGCGTTTGTGTTTCACTTTTTCTTGTACAAATTTAATGCCGGGTTGCATGTATAGCTCTTTAAAGAAGCATAATGTATTCTTTCTTATCTAATCCAATTACTAGTTATTTGCCTATTATTCCCAGATTATATTTGTTTGCACATAACTTAAATGTCAGATGGAACAGAGAACATTTCATGTTACCGAAGTTACTTGAGGACAAACCAGACAACTTTTCGCTATTGCAGAGTGGATGTGAACAGGGATACGAATTGAAGTTCATCATCATCACCATCATAGACGACAATGCATCAGTGGTTCCCACAGATGCTTAACTGCCACACAACCATAAAGAAGAAAAAAGCAGACCCTATACAGAAAGAGAGAGGGAAATAGAATGGGATGGAAAGGGGCCTAACAACAACAAAATTCACGCTACTGAGTTCGGTTGGCCGAAATCTTACTTAAGATCTAAAGCCATCCACTGTGTGAGTCGCAAGGGTCCCAGACCGGGAGACGAACTCGATCTATAATGACCAACCCCTTAGTGAACAATTTCATTTGCCCACGCCAAGTCATTTTCTGTCCACCTCACACCTTGTACCAGTCGTCCGCAACGTCTACAAACAGCGCCCGATGTAGCAGACGACTTGCGGACATCCTTAGTACATGACAACCACCTACGTTTGTGCAAGTGTAAGGACTGAACGAAAGAAATCGCCTGACAATCAGTACTAAGCAAACGATGCCTGACCTAAATACGAGCGACTGAAAGCACACATCGGTGGTCAGATAACTGAAGACGGTTCAGGTCCTCCACTCTGAGCGGCCAGGTTTTACTGCCATAACTTAATCTAGCCGTCACTGCTGTCTGAGATACGCCATCCTAGTGTTTCGGACAGATACCTCGCTTTCGCCAAAGTTGTTTCAGATTAGCAGAGATACGCGCTTCTACTTTATCTTCCACACCTTCGCCGTCACAGCTGATGAAGCTCCTCAGGTATACAAACGAATCAATAACTCCCATGATTTCATTATCTAACATTAAACCTTGGTAATCACAGCAATTTTGCAGAAGTACTTTGCATGTTGAGGCTGCTTGTGGCGCCCATATCTCTGCAGATCATTCAGCCATATCCAGTGAACAAGCACTAGACATTAATTAGTCTATGATTTTAATGATCCATTATGAACAAGGTACAGTCTGGATCCACTAAAATTCTTAATTAACTGTGATGAGACATCGCTTAATGTTGATCTCCGTAATGTCCAGTTTTGACGAAGGTTAATTGCAGGGCAGTTGTCTGTGGTTAGCATGACAGTTATTACGTCATCTCACTAGAAGTCTCGACAACGTGAACAGTACTCGCAGTCAAATGTGGCAACTTTGTATTGTCTAGTATATAGTAAACGACGTGTTGGTCAGAACGATTACTTTATAAATTCGTTATGGGAATTTGACTCCAGAGAGCGACAAAAAGGTGTTAATGACGAGCTCTGATAACCAAATATATACAGTAAGTTAATCGCCTACAAAAGTTAATGGCTTAAAATTGAATGGAAATACTAAAGCTGGAACCAGCTGTATGTGGTATTCTGTTAATATCAAGCAATATCTCCTAATACTAATCGGCAGCATGTGATGGTCTTGAAATCTCTCCTACCCAATCTCTTTTCGTTGCACCGCCCAGCTGTGCTGCATCCTCTACGGAAGACAAAGTACTCCAAGAGAAATTAAGCATTATGAAATGCAAACTGAGAATCCAACTCGTCAACTGGAGGGAGGCAATCGTTTGACATCCACCTAACAACAGGTTGGTTTATAGAGTAACGATTAAAGACTGTTCAACATCTTAAGACAGAAATTAATCACCGAAGTTGGATAACAGTTAATCATTAAGCTTCCACTCGGGCTGTTTGTGAAATCAGTTAGAAAATCCATAACAAGAATGGCATAATGCCCACATCATCGTTGAAAAAAATAACGAATTTAGTCGAACTTCACACAAAATTGATCGGAGCTTTTGATGTGAAGTAGAATGTTCATTTGGTCTCTTCTGAAACTGATAACTACAGTGGAAGTTTAGTTGATTAATGGTCTGGCAAGATTAACTCCCCAACCTTGTGCTTTTCACTAAGAATGATTGGCTGAAACTTATATCTCAATGCAAATATGCAGTTAGACGCGAACGGTATATAATTGAATTTAAAACATTAATAACTATTTAATAGGACGGATTTGAAGGGAGGTGGTTTGTCTCTTTGAATACTTTACCTTGTTTTATACCTGTGACAAATCATAGGCTGACTGACCATCAAAAAGTCATCGGCGTTCGAAAATTGGTAACACACCCTGGGTTCAATAGTGTGGTTCATCGGATAAATTGAGTTGAATGGTAATGTTGCACCTCATGGTTACAGTCGCAAAACTAGTCAGCTGACAAGCTATTTTGATAATATGCCAAAGTGAGTTTGTAATATCCATCACAGAACATGTGAATATACACAACCACGAACATGGACATTATTTTGTACCGCTGACATCTGTCAAAACTAGCTGGGACTAGTGCATGATCGATATACTATTTAGCACTTTTTATATAGTGCATTTGAAAGTTTACAGTCATCGGTTTCACCTGCTAACACTTTTGGCGTTCATGAATGCGTTGTATTTCATGTACCTCTGAGTAGTGTCGTGCAACATATTGACGGTGCCGCCCGTTATGGATCATCAGGAGGATATTGCAAATATTTCTTTTATGAACAAGTCAGCTGCCTGGTTCTAACTGCTTTGTTCAAACTGCTCAAACGAACGAATTGTTTCAAATTTTGTATGAGTTGGCAACTTGGGATACTGAAATGTTGCTGGATAAGGATTGCCAGTAGCAGGATTTGGAGACGGTTATCTTACCGTCTTGCACGAGTAAAAATGAAATTCAAGAAACTAAAATTATACAATAAGAAAGTTACTGCAAGAAAGAAGGTCAATTTATTCTTCGTTTAGCTAAGGTGGAGCCATCTTAAATGCTCCCAACGAGGTCCTGGTTTGATATTCTGCGCATTCCACCGATATCGTGATCACGTGAATTCATGAAACTTTAGTGTGCTAGTTGACATAATTGGCTACCGTTGCAAACGTAAAAGCGGTAGCGAGCGTTTTCGACCATGTCATCTTGATGTTGTTCAATAAGATAGGCTTGAAAAAAGTCCCCTGTTCGCATACGTATATTCATGACGATAGAAGTTTCACATGTGTTTTGTAGGCAGTTTTCATCCTGAATATTCCAACATTTTGAAACACGAAGAACTGTTCTGTGATGTACAACTCATTCATGAGTTTTTATAACGAAAGCATTGAATAAACAAAACCGATATATCTGGCCGTTCTAAGTGGAATTTTTGGTCTCTCGGTATATATAGTCGTACTCATTAAAGCGTTGCATATAACGAGATGTCAACGGGAATATGCACAATTCGCGAATGACCCTGATCATAATGTAGTTGTTGGAGTTGAAAGACCTTTCCTAACATGCAAGTGTGTGATATTTGTTAAGGACTGTGGAGACACACACATGGTTCTACTAACATTGATCTGGAGAGGATTATTTGAATCAGTCTGTTTGTGGATACGTCGATCAATAAATCGAATTTGTTTAAGACCATAGTAAATAAAATAGGCCTTAGCGTCTGGTCACCTTTGTTTCATGAACATCACATGTTTTGTGAAATAGTTTAACATCTTTTTCCATGTCCATAACATGAAAAGCTATTTGCAATTCGATCTTTATACATGATTGATCCAAAGAAAGCAACCGTGATTTCTGTAAGACGGGCTAATCATATGTGCAGACTATTACTGGTATGCAGCAGGAGATTTGCTGGTCCAGCATGAACCGCATTCCTGTTCGACAGAATTGCAATATAGATTTGATTTGCTGTCTACCTCCTGCGAACAGAACCACTTAACTTGAGCTGAGCACTCAAAAAATTTCTATGTCAGCGTAGACCTTTACATGACCAGGATTTAACTAAGGCCACTTCCGCATGAGACAGCCGTGCTGAATAGTACACCAGTAAGATCAGTTGGCTATATTATCATCTATGAACTTACGATCACGTTCGCGTATGTGTGATGCTTACAACAGTCGTCTTGTTAACTCTAATCGGTGATCCCACGATTAGAGTTTTCAGCTGAGTTTTAATTGCACGCGTCATTAGGCCTGTTGTAAACGGTTTTGGTAAATGAATGGCCTATCTGAATAAAACGGTTGCAACTAGCTGTAAGCGGTATTCGGTTAATATCAACCAAGTTCCTCCACACCGTTAAACAAGTTTGATTACTTCTATAACTTCAACTTGAAGATAAATCCTAATTGTGGGACCGTCGATTGTTTTTGAACAGTAAACTCAATCTGATTCATTCCAAGGCAATCGGGTAGACTGAGCGCTGTGCATAAGTTAACGTGATTGAACTTTCAGATGTAACAACTTGGTCAAACTTAGTGTGATCAACGCGTCAGCCTCCCAGTTGTTTGTCTACAATCTAAATCCCGATGGTTATAAGAATATGTTTTGCTAACGATTTCTGACAGTAGCAAATCTCTAGTCTACTGATATGTTTGAAAAGAATCGACTGCTGGCCTTCAGCTTATGAGGGTGACTACATCAATTTAGATTTTTGCAGAAAGCACAAACAGTGCCTGCGGTAACTAACTATACCATTTTACATATCTGTTTCCATTTTAGGCACAAGATTTTCCATTTCATGCAAAAGCAAATCACTCTGGTGCATTAGGATTTCCACGTTAGAATCTTGGACGTGACGGCAAGAACGCGATTGGTCCAACCAGCCGGAAGGAACAACCAATCTCAATTAGTGCACTTCGGATTGGCTACTTTGTTAGAAGAAGTGGTACAGCTTATTCAAGGGGCATCAGCGGCTTTGCTTAATGAAAACAGGGTTAGTGATCAAAGTTGTGCACAGATTATCTGACCCTGTTCCCACTAATTCATCAAACTGCGGGCCGTGTTGGTTCCTTTGACAGGTGAAGTGGTGCG
>LUCH01000506.1:143454-201384 GCA_013368495.1 Paragonimus heterotremus
CGCACCACTTCACCTGTCAAAGGAACCAACACGGCCCGCAGTTTGATGAATTAGTGGGAACAGGGTCAGATAATCTGTGCACAACTTTGATCACTAACCCTGTTTTCATTAAGCAAAGCCGCTGATGCCCCTTGAATAAGCTGTACCACTTCTTCTAACAAAGTAGCCAATCCGAAGTGCACTAATTAAGATTGGTTGTTCCTTCCGGCTGGTTGGACCAATCGCGTTCTTGCCGTCACGTCCAAGATTCTAACGTGGAAATCCTAATGCACCAGAGTGATTTGCTTTTGCATGAAATGGAAAATCTTGTGCCTAAAATGGAAACAGATATGTAAAATGGTATAGTTAGTGTCAAAGAGATTGCAGTGAGGCCGTCTGCAAAACGTTTGGTAAAATTATCACTATTCGTTTCGGTAGGGGGGCCTTTTACCTAGCTAGATTCAAACGTAAGCAACGCACCCCCGAACGTCTTTTGCCGATCAAGTTTGATCGGTGTATAATATATATTTCCCCATAAGTTGCAAATTGCAGTTAATTGTTATCCTCCTAAACCTTTCAATATAACGTTGCCCCCGACTTCTGAAACTGTTCTGAGTAATATACCTGCTACCTACATTTAATAAAAAACAGACTACCCTGAAGGTGGCAGCTGAAGGGTCTATGACCAGCTTCATTTTCGGTTGGACCTGTTTGTTAGGAACCGTAGACCAGAGATCAGAAAACACGTCGAACTTGTAATGATGGAACGGAATACCTTGTCCATTTGGCTACTGGTTCAATGAATGATTAATTTAGCTGGCTGGTAATCACTAATTCCTCGTAGGCTGAGGTCGCCAAATCATACGTGATTGGTCGCCGAATAGCAAGCGCCAAACCCTGTTCTGAAGGAATTTTATAAGACTGTATCTAATCTTCTGGTCAGTGAAACCGTTGGTATCTGATGAAGCCTAACAGGATTGTATCAACAGTATTTGAGCAAAGTGAGTCAAACTCCCAACATGTGAATGAGCTTTAGTACCTTGTTCGGGTTTAGCATCTCGTAACACATGGCCTATCCATTTCAGCTCTTAAGAGAAGAGTATTTTTATGGTTAAACGAGTGTAATTCACTTCTAAAACATCTCGGTTCCCGCGACCTCGTGTTCTAACCAGTATCTGAACTACCAAACTGACATACTCAGCAATTGTGGGTAAGGGTAAATCCCGGCCAGACGAGCAAATTCTTACGGATTAACTAGTGTACACTGCATTAACTCTCTCCAACGGACAGTGGTATCGACGAGACGGTGGGACTAATATTTCCAGTCTGTCAGTAACTCACTAGTCAATGCAAACAAGCGGTTTATGTCAACGAAACCAGAGAGGGGATTGGGCTGTACTCATCGAAGGTATTGAAGTGCATCTCAACAACCAGTCTCGTAAACAAGTGGATGTCAAACGAAGGAAATATTTTGTGTATCCCACATTCGTCAAAATCCGGTCTTCAACTTCCCTCATTAGTATGCGTAATTTGTGAGCCAACTGCAACATCAATTCACTCAGCGGTTATTGTCTAGACTATTTAATCACCTTTCGTCTGGCCAGTATTTGGGGTTTGTTACAGCGAGTGAGGCGGACAACTGGAGACAGTATTTTCGGACGGTCTCAACAAATTTGTATCACGTTTATTACTTCTACCACCCCACGTCCGAACCGATCGTCAACTGATGTTGTCTTGTTTGTCTTGCGTAAGAAGCAGCTGAAACACTTCAGACTGAGATTCCAGACAAGCTTATCAGTCAACTGATGAGTAACACAACGCGAATGCAAGTGGTAACCATAACATGTGATCATTCTTACAGATCAGTGCCTCTTGTGTAAATAGGTCTAAATGTCGGTCACGGGTTTAGCGCATTTAAAAAGGTGAACGTGCTTCCGAGTCGTAATGAAAGTTAGTCGAAGAAGGACGGTCCGCCTTTAGTGAGATGCCACCAGAAAGTTTCGTTTACCAGTTCATATAACGTACATCACATTTTCTGTATATAGCAAAGGTTTCATTAGGATAAAAGAAGTTTTACTGATTTCGCAAGTTGGTATGAGAAGTTAATATTTGTTTACTCCTTCCCTACGTATCGAACTATTTGTGGTGCTTTACAAGATTTGCGAAATAAACCAAATAGCATAGCCAACGTTTTGCTAGTTGTGTCATCTCTATTAACACGACAAGCTGAGGTTGGCTGAACTAACTAAGCGTCTGGTTTATGAGACTCTAAGTAGAATACATTCACCCTGAATTGGTTTTTTCCTTTGATGAGCCTGAGTAAAACAGTGGGAAGGCGCGATTCCTGTGTTGTTCTTCGGAGTAAAATTTCATACATTCTGATCACACATATAACTAATTTTAAACAAGTCAAAATTCCACATACCGGAAATGATGGCTTAGGGCATTAAACAGACAAACACAAAACTGGAGATCAAATCTGGGGGAATGCCGACTACCAGGGTTGACGCTGCGGCTACCTGTACTTGATATTCACAGTCGTGCTTCGCGACTGTGTAGCAGAAAGCATTAGGCTACAAAGCAGTCATATTTCGCATTCGACAAGCTGTCCAAACTCTAATTCATTCAGCCACAACTGATTTCTGTTTCACATGCGGGTCGGTGTTTTGGCTACCACCACTTCACCTAACTCTGACCTTTTTCAGTTAGGTGGCTGATTATATCACAACACAGTGCGGGTTCTGTTGGAATTAGCAAAGCCTCTACTTCAGGTAGTCGTGTGCACGGGACGGTGAAACACCGTTAATGATCCCGTCCTGATTATGTTGTTTAACTGTACATCTGACAATGAATCACTCTGATATAGCTTTTTGTCTGTTATATCATCAAGCTCTTTCACAGAGGTGTCTGTGAAATGTAATCGATTGTCTGACACCCTTAACTGATTCTATCTTAGGAACGTTTGCGGAAACGATGCGTTACTGTAGAACATAAGCACTCGCTGAAAACTGGTGCAGATGAATTAAAATGAAGTACTCCTCGTTTACCTAATCGATGGTGCCTCCGTGAGACAGCAATTCACCAGATAATACATGATATAATATGTGACAATGTACTATATAGTGGGAAATACATACATATAAGTATAACGTAACGTGCAACGGAGTGGAGGCACTGAGGAACAACGTTTCTCTGAAGGACTAGGGCCAAAAGGGAATCTGGATTGGCAGCAAAAATCCAACAAGCATGATGCGGAGAACCAGTAAATCATGCACACACACAGTCAAAAATTCAAACAGCTTCATGCACACGACAGCGAACCGTATTACAATAATAGGTTTCATAATCACCGCTGACAATTACAAAGAAGTTCTCTAATAGTTCCTCAGGCTTACAAAACTGTTGATTGTCAAATTAATAGTTTACTTATGAGAATGTTATTACAGTCACCTTGCATTCTTCACCATTAGATCGTCCATAATCAAATTTCTTTCAGAAGAACATGTGTTGACCAGTGTGTTGTTCACTGTTGGCTCGTCTACGGTTGTCTGGTGGCTGTAATCACATAATACTTATTCTATTCTGATTCCCTCAGGTCACTACAAACTTGGCAAATACATAGCAGTGTTTATTAGCAACAGATGACATAGTAAATAAAAAATTAGATTTCCCGCGCAGCTGTAACACTACCAACACCTGTTGTTGTTAATTACATTGTTTCTATGAAAAAGTCGTTTAGGAAATCGGACAACTTCAAAACATAGTAAACACCTGACTCATTTAAATCTCACCACTTAACGTGATCTCGAATGTTTCAGATAAACACCACAAGCTCTTTAAAACAAGACATTAACCATTGTTATCTACTCTACTGCGTTTATCTTATAGATCTAAAGCAAGGCAGAACCATCCTTCATAGGTTTCTACATGAAGTGAAGAACGCACGGCAGAGAGTGAAATAGAACTAGGTGATTTAAATCATATGAATGCAAGATCACTCACGTTCTATAAAGGTCTTTGCATACATATAGACCTTTCAGCCTAATGCTTGCAAAAATACTCCTTCTTAATTAAGTTCATCGATACTGTGTAGCATTGTTGGAATCTGACCTCCACTCTACGTTATTATGCCATAACCGGGTTGATCTCCATGTCGTTCACCTCACCGTGGGCAAAGTTGAATTACCTTGCCAAACGTTTCGTTTTCTCACGTTTCTTCGTGAGTAAAGTCTGGGTTGTCCCTTTATCTCGAAGACAGGTGCAGCAACTGACCAGTTAATTTCACTGGGCGGCATTGCGAATAGGATTTTCCAGGTAAGTTTAAACTAGGGAAAGCAGTCAGGTTGGTTAGTTCCAAGATGTATGCAGGCCTACTGTTCCATTTGCAACCTCTCTGAATCAAGTTATTCACATACATTGATTATCTTGCCGATAACTTCACACAATATTTGTTCTAAATTGCGGTAAAACAGTAAGCTGAATTACAGTAGACTTAGGGCGTTACTGAACGGATATGATGCCTACTTATGTGCTGCGACTATCGAGCTCAGCAGATATATTTTCTCCAAGGTAAAACAAAGGAATTTGACTTAAATATAAGAGATTCGCCAAATCTCCAAAGTATTCGACAGGTAATTTAAAATGATCTAAGCCGACTGAATATCGACATTGATGGAAACATCATTTTCGAACGTGCAGACCGAACACAAGACGTATGCCTGGTCAGTCACTATCATAAGTTGTGGCTAATTGACTGATGAACGCTGCATTCACTCTCGATTATACGACGGTTCATCAGCACTAGTGTTCTGCTGAGATAATTATATGAATAGTAATTCTACACAATGTAAGCCGTCTGATTACAGTTTGCTCTTTTAAATTGACCATCATAGTAGTTCCAAGCCATCCAGTGAATATACGAAATAAAAAAGTGGGGTGAATTGGTGAAAGAGTTGTCGATTGCGTGATACTTAGTGAACTCAACCATACCACAGTAAACGTTCGCTTGATTGCCCCGTTTATTTTGTCTCCTAAACATTTCGAATGACAATAATATCTTTGGCATGAACAGTAAAGCTACCGTAACTTGTCTACGTTTTTCATCGAAAGGATTAACCTCCACTGCAGTTGGTTCCATCTTATTATAGTTGGTCAATTATGAAAATGTGTGGCATTCCTGTTTGATTGTCAGAATGCTTGTGTAGGTGCATCTGATTCTGAGAATAAACTTATCAAGTTATGTTCAATGTTGGTATTTGTCTATTATCTTCTATTCTTCTAAACGATTTGAGTTGATTGTCAACCATATTGCAAAGATGGCCATCTTGATAACTAAGAATCCACCAGATGTGAACATGATCTGACCACATTTTTGAAATCTTCAAACTTTCATTCATGCTAGCCTGCGATCATATCTGAAAGAACTTGTTTCAATAATGTGTGGACAGTAATTCAACAGTTTTTGAACAAAGATATTCGCCAAAGGATAAGCCATACTCTGATAGGTTTTTGACAGCTGACTGTCAGAAATGTTCGATATGAATGTTGCAAACAGACCTAGCTCATCCTCAACCGAATACTTGTCAGTAGTCAGTATAGTGGTCTTTAAGTTCAGTGAAACAAGGAACAACAGCTTGATTGACAGGCGTTAGCTGATACGGTTTATATTAAAGCTAATACGATATGATAATTTCGTTACCTCTCAGGTCATACTGTGATGGACACGCATCTGTGATAATTTAGGCATATGGTTTAAGGTTATGAGGTGTAGCAGTCATACAGTCATACCTGTCAAATGGGAATTACGGCTGTAATAGAAATCCTCGTCAAGATGACCTCCAATCGATTAAGTAAGTGGGTGGAACGCAAGGATCACCGAATTATGCAACTCACTATTTAGTTGGAGTTATGGATAACTGTCACTAAAGTTGATCAAAAAAATAGACGATCTTCCACAGTTCCATGCAGCTAACGGAAATCAGTTTATAGCGTTCAAACGACTAACCGTTTAGCTCACTAGTCGACTGATGGTTGTTTACTCCAGCAGGTAGTGACGGGTACACTTAGTGGCTACTTTTACCAGGCCTGTAGAGAAGATGAATTCATCCTACGTGTACTGCGTGAACTATCAACTGTTCATGTAAACCACACAGCAGTCTAGAGGAACCGGTACATTTGCTTAACTCATATGTTGCAAGATCATGATATAACCTGAAACCATTAGTTCAGAGGATTTTCACTGAACTCCAGTGGAAAATATTGTTGCCTGCCAGATTTTCACCAGCTGCCAAAGGTACCATAATAAGTTCATTTCACGCCTTTAATCATCCATAAACTTGCCTAAGTGTAAGTTGTGTACGTACGTCGTCGTGACTTTTGGCTTACGCTTACATGCGCATAAATGATTTAGCTCACGTTTTTCGTCGCTATATTCCGGAAACTACTAATAGACATACGACTGCATCTACTGATTAGTTTTTCCAAAAAAAGCAAACTAACTATGCGATACTCTCCATTTTTCATAATCCTATCTAGATAATAGTTTGTCCGTGCAAAATTGCCTTGTAGACTTTCCATCTATTATCAGGCGTCACCTTAAGTAATTGATTGCCACAGGTAGATTGAGCGTTACACAAGAATGTCAGTATAACACTGGAATGTTAGTAATGCTAATGACCTTGAACAGTTCTTCACTGATTTGTTGACACAAAAACTTATCAAACTTTGTGAGTGGTGCAGTCAAAGTTAGATTGCGTATGTAAATATGAATTGGATAATAAGATTGAGGTGCACTTTTGAAATTGTTTTTCATAGGCCGCATGAAATAAAAAGATAATCTGTGCTCAACTAGGTACTTTGTTTTAGAGGAAGATGGTTCTGAGAAAACTCATTGTAATGCACGTTAGATCATGGAGTAGCGCACACCTTGGTGCAGTTTATGCTAAGCGCTCGGCTGTAGAGTCCGAACAAACGCGGCTACAACGGGTTTATATCGCAGTATTTTAGGAAAGCCTATACGGGTCCAATGTTTTGCAATGTTACACAAAATCGCCCTCAAATTTGTGACAATGTCACAGTAACCACAATGTTCCGCATCCGGTCAGTAATATGTAAGTTGTCCATAGGTTTTTCCAGTCATTCAAGAAAATAACTGGAAAGCTAATATCCTCATTCTGTTGTATAGCTTTCTTTCTGAGCTGTTTCACATTTCATTGTGGAAAAAATAAGAGGGATTGAGTTCGATATCCGCCTACCAGACCAACATAATTATTCTCATGAATTGGTCGACAGCCATTCAAACAGACAGAATATGCCACGCACGATGGGAACATCTCTACTCCGTGCTTCTCCAATGTTGGACACAAAGTGACAGTGTCCGGACATCTGACCGATAATTTCTTTTCTAGTCTTATCAGGAAATACAAGGTGTCTGTCTAAGCTTAACTGTAGTCCGTTCACTCACGATTATCAATACCATGGCAATAAACATGTGTTTGGATGTCGGATAACTAGGGCGAGTAGATGTTTTTCATTGTAACCACAACAGGTTTAAAATCTAACTAAAGTAACATTCTCCATTGTGTGCTATTTGGATTTCACATCCAAAATTGTTCAGTTTTGTACCCTATTGTCTGCACATATGATTTTTTGACGTTCAGATATCGTACGGATAAACGATCCTTACTGCACATCATTATGATAGGAAATTCATTGATTTGCCGTTAGTTCACTGTTAGTAATCAATCAGTCGCCTGCCACAGATCCAATATAAAACATATCTAGAAGATATGGTTCATAAAATGAGAAAGTCGTTAAGGTTTTACTAAACGGGTCCACTGAAGAGATTAGTGAAGCCGATGAGTACAGACAAATTTGCAGACGTGCTCAATATTAAACGCGTGATTTTTGTCGACAAGTTTTTCATGCTTGAAATTTAGGACATCCTAAGGAAAATTAAGTCGTATAATCCCATGACAATAGTTTTCATTGCTGATAACATTCACAATCTGACCGACCTGAAGCGAACTGGGCTAATCCTGAATCTCGTTTGAAAGCCTTTTCGTGTTCTTTTTGAAAGCTGTACCATCAACGAGAAAGCCAGTTGCGCTTTCAATCGACCACATCGTATACGTGATTGGTCAAAGCCACATGCTTGAAAAAAGTTGACATATTTGGCAAAGAAACATATAAAGCTTTGATGAACTTTGGTTAACAGCATACACGTGATAAAATTGGTCTACACTTCAATTTCGCCATAGAGACTAATCCTACGTGAGTTAAGCACGTATAACTAAGATATGTAAACAGCATTCCTCAGGCTGAAAACACACCTAACCGCTACAAACCACCTGTTTATTATCTGTTAGGGCGTGACTAAACGACGCACATCAGACCACAGATTACATAATATTCACCCATTTTGTGAGGTTAGAGTACTTGCATCGCATGGTGTAATTCCAGGTAGCTGACGATATAATGGTTACAAAAATTTCGAATTAGTATGCTGTAAGAATAATTAGGCTGTTGGACAAATATATTGTGGAGATAAAAACCAGGACATAGGTAACGCTTGAAAGATGTGACAAGATTCCCACTGGGTGCATCCATCCGCCGACTAACATTTATGTGCTGTGTTTTTGTGTCAGCTAAACCACATTTACGGATGACACTAACATAAATATATTGTTATAAAAAGTTTCAGTAATCGACCTATTGGACACAATATGAAATAAACCACTTTCGTAGAGATGTGACATATGTACAGTTTTGTAAGTTTCCTTCAGTTAAGTGTAACAGCCAAGTACATTCGCCAAAATGAATGCTGGTTAGATAGCATTTCGAGAAAAACCCAATAAAACGGAACGAAAGATCATTAAATATTGCCGACCAAAAATTAATCTGACAATCGTATGTGTTAGTTCGTCAGATTAGTGAACAGGGGTTTATTTCGAATCCACCAGATTTCAATCCCTCAGTTGACACAATAAATCAGAAGAATTCAAGTAAATCTGAGGTCATAAATTTGAAGGAAAGTTTGTACGTTTTTTCAAATGTTGTGAAAATCTGAAACTGACTACCTTGTGTCTTTCGTGTTAAGACATGACAGTAACGTTTTGATATATCTCAGTCTATAAGACAATCCTCATTCCGAAACAGACAACTTCAGTTGAATCTGATAGTCCGAGATTGATCACATGTTAATAAACACCTATATGAAGTTGGGCGGCGGAGAGATTTCCACTAACGTCTAGACAATATCAGATTACAGTTTTTCCAAAATGTTTTGAGATATTCATTTTGATGACGTTTTCAAAGAATACATTGTAATTCTTGTTATAGATTAATCTCAACGAGCATGCCGTGTGCGTTATTTGATAAACAATCTATTGCATTTTCATGATAACTCTGTAAATTTTATTTTTAGTAATATGTTTAGTAAGCGGTCCGGTAGATTCTGGCTCCCATCACCTTCTTATACACCTAACGGTCTGTACGCTTTGTTCTGGTTTTCGCAGTTAGGTTACACATAATCTGAGTAGATCGAACGAATCGTTTTGCTTTGTTATTGTGGCTCAGATTACAATCGGGGAACCATTTTCTGACAGGCTCTCTCCACTGTGTGTGCATGGTGATGCCTACGCAAAAGTGATCATATTGACAATTTTAGTCTAGCTACAGAGCACTAAAACATTTAACCGTGAGATTCCTGTTGCAAAGCGGACTAACGACTAATGTCATCTATCAACCCATTGGCATTGGCACATACACAATGAAGAGATATTACTGGTTACAAGGAAGCTGTTGAGTATGAATTACATTTTGAAGAGATAGGATATTTGGTTGAATATTACTGTAGATTGTGATAACCGTTGGGTGAATTCTAACAGATTTTTGATTGGGAAATGACTGCATATTGATTATACTAATAATAGTAGTAACAGTACAATAAAAGTGATGTTCACAAAAAGTCTGCTTCCCCTCACTCTCGTCAGACTGGTTTGTAGGTTCCCAAAAATTTTGTAATAGTTAAAGTTCATCACTGGTGCACGCTTTTGGCACCTTCAAACATTAAAGACATAGGAGATCGAGAACGCCGGTTTTTTTTATGGCGACTAGTTGAATGGTCTATGGAAACGCAGAAACTGCAATTACATTTGCTTATCACCCAGCTCATTACAACCAAATCCAAGATTATTTTTTAAGTGCGTTTCAGAAAGCAATGCGAGAATCAAGTACAATAAAAACAGTAAACGATTCATAAGTAAATATGTGATTTGTGCTTTATATAGGGCTGCAGGTTTAAATATAGTTATTGTCTGTAGTTCACTTGATTAAGTTTGACTCAGATCTATGAGTAAATAATATCAAATATATGTTTGGCCTGTTCCGTTTACTCGTGTACGACAGGTCAGTTTGTAAATGCTGAAGATGAGTGAACATTTTAGCCAACTAATTCATACCTATAATAAAGTTTCTGCAATTGTCTTCTTTCCCGGCTTGTCTAATCTACTGTAGCTGAAGATAAAAACCAGGTTTATCTACGATCTTTCTTACGATATGATCAACATTTCTCGGTTGTTTTTAATTTCATTTCATCTACTGACCACCGAACAAGTTTTCTCCCATTGAAGTAAGTAAATTTGTGAACATAATTTCCGGAGGCCCCCTCATCTCGCCAACATGCTTCTTCTATCTATCCTCCTGTTTTCTCTTACTTAATTTCATATCACCTCCATAAACGTTGAAATTTTGGTTATTTCCAGGTTACCGGCGATACACTTAAATGTAGGGTGCAAACCATTTGATTTTTTTGATTCGTTTGAAGTGTTTATGGTTGCCTATCGAGTTGTACATGGTTGAACAGTTCACCAGACGGATAAACCATACTACAGTACTCGTCATTCAGTATGTCACAGTTGTCGGTTAGCAACTTTAAATGTGTTGCTGTTCATTAGTTCGACCATTTCTACAAAATTATACACTGTGTGAATGACAAAATTATACGGCGATTTTAACACTTTAAAAAAAACACGTTTTTGAGTTGTATTTATTGTTCGTATCAAACTAGGTGGAATCGAAATAACAGTAAATTCAACAACGACTGTTAAAAGTAGATGTGTAATAGTTCAGGTCACCCTATGATCCTAGATGATTTTCCCTTAAGAAAGTAAGCAGTCTCAATTTTCTGCGTTTCCTGGTCAGAATTCACCGACAGCATACGAAAGATTTTCTGTTTGTTGCTTTTTATCAGGTTGGTGTGTCTAGTGGGTGCACAATATACATCCTGCTACAGGAGTAGTGAACGTTGAAATATATGTACTATTCATGTCAGCATGTGCATAGATTGTAAAGTCTGTTTTCATTCCTGTTCTTCCTTAATAACGGTCAACCCTGACTGCTAGAAGTTGACGGGCTGTAACCGATTTTTCGTTCATAGAAGCCTACGTAGTTTGAACTTATTGAAATTCGCAACGCGTTAGAGCTTCTAATGTGAGATCAAATGTAGTTTACTTTACTGGAAAAGGTTTCACAAATCCATTGTGCTACTCCAAACATAGCCCTCTAAAGAGTGATTGGGTGCACCACGTCCATAGAGGAACGCAAACATTCTAGGCAGATTGTCCATAAGGCTGAACATTCCCGTGGTTTATGTAGAACAACAGACTAACTGGAACTCTGACAAATATCAACACCTACATAGTAACACCTCAGTAACCTCCGTCAACAGTCACAACACCTCCGAGCATAAAGTTATTCTGTTTAGAATTATATAAAGTCGTCTTTGTCATCAGGAAGAAAACAACCAGCTAACCATTTAATTGCGACTCATCTGAGTAGACAAGTAATGCGCATGAATGAATGCAGGCCACCTCACGGGTGTGTACAAGGAAAGTATGTTTTTGAACAGACGTATACACAATTGACTACCAACAGTAAACAGAATGATGTCCGGTCAAAACCGGCACAAATAGAGTGCATCGAAAACCTTGTGTATCATGACAAAATATATGTTTTCTGACTAACATGTAAAAGGCACTTTCAACTGAAACGTGTTTAGCTTTTGCTTGGAGTATATTGCGAATGTCCTGCGGTGAAAGGACACTGTCATAGTCTAACGTTTAGACTGAGCGTTTGCGGAATACTGCAAGTGATCGGAGAGTTACCTTAACCTTGTTAATGACAGCAGACTTGGAATGACACATCACTGCCCTTCAACTGAATAAAAATTATGCTACTTATAAGTAAACGCTGGTTGAAGCGTTCTGATTAGTTTAAGTCGCATCCGTATTACCTCCATATTAATATAGATTAATTTACTCGCACATTTGGAATAGCCACCCTGCTGTTGCTGCAGTGACTTGGTTTACAATCGGCTCCCTGTCTACGTGAAATAATCGTGTTCTTGAGAACAGTGTGAGAATGGTCGAGCTGCCTAACCCACAAATCGATCTTGCTCTGCCAGTTTTGTGGTATTCGTTTTGCAATTAGGTACCATCGATTAGATATCATCGTTATATACATATATCATCATTATCAATCTTGTTAGCACTAATTGCCTGGTAGCTTTTGGCTGCTTTTGTCTTTTTGTCCGAAGTTGATTTCGTAGAAAGAGAAAGCCTAACAGAAAACGTTGGTGTGATCGTGAAAAATATAGTGTGATATGATTTTGCGAGAGACAGATATATCTGGCATCCTACAATGAAATTAACAAATATCTTGTCGAGTTGGAAACACTTCGTTCCCTCAATGACCTTGATTAGCATAATGAGAAGACAAATCATGTGGTGTTTCCTGCGGTGACATTTCGTACGTTGTGGTCAGACGGGGACATGCAACTAAGTTCAGACAAAAATCAAGGCACAAATCATGGCTTAAGGGATGAAACAAACGGACATGAAAACCGGTAATGAAAATTGCGGAAATGCCAAACACCAGTGTAGCCGCTGCTTAAATACAAATTGTTTTTGAACATACAGAAGAACTATGACGTTTGATTGTGAAAGCCTCAGTAAACTGGAGTATGTGTTTCTGATGATGCTGGGTGCCGTCCGCCCGTACCCACACAGGCGTCTGACGTTTCTAAGTAAGTTTTTCGCTATTCGAGAACATGCTGCTTGATACGAGCGGCTACCGGTCTGTTTGTTCCCCCTATGTGGCTCTCACTGCAGCTACACAAATAGTTGTAGGACCAGTGGGATGTGACAGACGACGTTGATTGTGACCGGGACGACTGGTGGAGTTCTGGTTTGCTGTGCTATACATCGTTCCGAAGAGTGGCTGTTAGACGGTTTCTGATCGTTGTCGAACAGCTGTCCCCTAGAAACGAGAGTTTTAAATGCAGTGTCCTTATCGATACCGTCGTTACGTCTACTATTTCGAAGACGATCATGCTGTACTTCTTAATAAATTGTAGGGTTACCCTTAACCTGCCGAGTGTTTGTCAGTAAGTTTAACACTAGACGTAGGTTGTCGTTTGTGTTAATCTTCCGTGTTCTGTCGCAAAGCATCCTGACTAGACTCCTGTTGCACTGCATCTAACAAAAACCATTGAAATCTGTATACTATGCTGTTCAGGTAGGCATGCTGTAGAAGGATCTTCAAGTGACTAAAATGTCTAAGTATAGAATAAAACATAATTTTCGACAAATGGAGGGTGTTTCATTGGGTAATCCGCTTGGTCCCCTTCTGGCGGACTTCTTCGGAGCTGCAATGTGATCTACATTACACGAAAGTCTATCGAAGCCACTGTTGTGCAGACGCTTATTAGATGCTAGTCTAGCAAGTTTTGAGAGCTCAAGCAACTGAAACATGTTATTTTTCAAGTTGAACCAAGTCCGTCCAAATTTAAACGTAACGAGAAACAAGGAAGTGTTTCACTGTATTCTCGTTGTCGAAGAGAATAGAGTAGAAACCTGAGGACCTAACTTGAACCTTTGTGGAATACCATTATTAACAAGGAACCAGTCTGATAATTTTTATGCACCGTAAGGTTCAATTTGTCCTTAGTTAGATAATTCTTAAGCTGAGTCTTACCTGCACCCCTCTTTGAAAACAAGTAGGACGGTGAGCTGCTTTTAGTCATTCGGTAAGAAACTCGTTGACATGGAACGATTAAAAAATTCTGTTCGATTATTTTCCAATTCGGTGGTAGGACTTCTTAAGACTACAGGTAGTATGGAAGCTGGGTCGGGACATTAGAAAAATAATAGGTCTCCCAACTTAACTCCGAATTCTGATAATAAATTTTGGGTGGTTGTGTCATGTTAGCATAAACGTTTTGAAAATTCGCTTGTAATTAACACTCGTGCACGTGAGCATATTGTTTATCTATAACGTTCATCGTCTGTACAAAATCCTTTAGAAGCTGGATGTGGCGAATGTGTTAATTTACGTGTTGCGTACAAAGTCTGAAGATTCGTCTACGGATTTTAAGCGAGACATGCTGTTGGTCATACTAACCCTATTTTACAGTAAACTTGAGTGGGTTATTCCGTATGATAGACGTAAACATAGTCTGTTCTTGTTGGTACCCGTTTAATTCTGAACGTTTAAGTTGAGTCACACTTTTGATAGTTCCCCCTGGGGTTCTCCACTTTTTATTGTGATCCATTTATTGGCGGTGTCTGAGATCATCTCAGCCTATGGTGAGTGCGATAATGAAACTAGGTGACTTGACATTGTTCAGCTGCAAATATATCAACAGAAAAGTCACCTTGTAACAGACACCTTATTCACAATTTGAGCATGTATTTCTCTTTTTCACACGTATGGCTGACCTCAGTCACTTCTTGACAAAATTACTGATTTGAAGCCGGGATATTTAAACTATCCACTGCGTCCACCACTTCGGCGCAGGTATAATCAAGAAAAGATCCGACTCAGTTCACTAGCTAATTAGTACTCACGTTGAAATAGAATGGTTTTTGTAAGAAATTAATGCTTATCACTTCAACCAGTAATTGTCTACGTTTATTCCTAAATAACAGACAATAACTACGGTTTACATGAATTTGAATTTAAAATTAAAATTTGATATTTCGCGATTTGTGCACGGAAAAATGTAGACACACCTTTGTAGATGCACAAAGTGTATGGTTCACATGTCAGCACGGACAAGCAAGCCAAGCAGCAAATTAATCCTAAAATACAATATCTCTGTCATGACGTTGCAATCAGCTACTTTTGAACGGACGACACGGGTTTGAGCAGTTGTGTTGCAATATTTTCAGCGAACCATTAGTCACTTTTGTGGTAGGTTACATGGCACAAAGCGTGGTTGCCAGGCCACACTATTGTTGAATCACTAGAGGGTGACTTGCAAGAGAATATATAGGCTATTTTGTCTTGTGCTTGACTATGACGTCAAGTTTATATGTTGTCTGCTGTTGGCTCTGATATGCCACCCGCGTTCAAACCTGCCCACAGTTACTTCGATACACTTAGATACTAATGGAGTTGTGTGACTCAAGAACTTGCTTGGAGTTGAAGTCAAGACCCTTCTGAGTGGTACCGCTGGAGGATTTACACCGCATTTTCCATCTGCAGAAAAAACGTCATCAGATTAGCTGCCTTAAATTAACACGGTTTCATAACGGACAAAGGAGTTCTGGTTCTCCAGAGATTATAACGGGCAGAGCCCTTATACCCTAAGCCAGTTTAATCACGTAATAAGCGGTTTTTAATCAACATTAAGTCGTCATGATTTCGCTAAAAATACTTGCCGTTCGTGCAATTTATAATCAGTCCATTAGCCTTTGGCTTGACCAGACCCATCAGTCTTTGATTTACAAGCAGTTCAGTTGTGATATATCTGTCATGAAGTACTGTTCCTTTTCAAAATGACACCCAATTTCCATATGTGAAAATGTCGACCGTTGATAAACAGTAAATAAATACATTTTTATCTGTTATTCTGCATGTTCTTAAGATTTTGTAGTGGCCTCCACGTCACCACGCTTTATACATTCCCGGCGTACGTCGTCCAAGTGAACGACTTGGTTTAGGCCAATGCTTTCATTCTGATTGAAAAATTTGAGCGATGAAAGGTCAGCCTTTTGTTTAAACGTTACAGCGAATGGAATGTTTATCTGGCAGGGACAATTCAAATGTTTGCGTGCACGCAAAGCTTTAATCAATCAAAGGATGGTTCAACACAATTTGCGTTACTGAAGGCTAGTTACATTTTGATATGACTTGATCTAAGAAACAGAACGAAAACATCCTTAGCCTCAAACACCCTTTGTCGCAAAAGTTCACCGTTAAATTGACATTCCGGATTGCAGCACAAGTGCTAATTAGAAGGAAGTTCAAACATACTTGTCCTTTTTTCAAAAATGTTTTCATCAGCTGCCAGAAATTTTTACTCCAAAAATTATTGTCTCAACTGGAGGTATCAAAACCGAGTAGAAATGTCCAGGTTTGTGGATTAGTTTGTCGCGTAACTGCAGATAGCTCGTTTGATTGCCCACGGTTCATTATCAACCTCAATGGCGTTAACTGCCCCAAAACTGGTCCGACAAACATTGCTAAGTTCAGTCTAAGCTACTGCTATCATATGTTCATGCAGTGGTTTCAAAAATCTAACAACTCACGGTCAAGTCCGACTTCATTACCTCTTATTATTGGCAAACATTATGCGTGTTTCCACAGAAAATACACGCGTTGTTAGTCCAAGTGCAAACCGCGCCAAACATAATAATTGCATGCATCTTGCTCTCGACAAGGTGCCTTTTAATGCGTGTGAATTTGCTTATGGGCATTCTTCATCTCTCGTTGAAGATGGATAGTTCTGTCATTCGCTGCCTCAAAATTATACGGACAATCAAACTTCAGCAATGCTTGAGTTCTTCTCGAACTCGGTGAGCACATTTTGAGGGTTAAATTACCAAATTAGTGAAAAGAAATTAGAAACGTTTCAACCTCTGGAGTAAGTGATTTAAAAAACAACAGTGGTGAACTTTTATCTTTACTTCGAACAGTTTCTTCTCAAGGTCAGTCGATCAAAATGATTTTTCCGATTTTTCCTGGGGAATTTGAGGCGAATTATGAGTAGACTATTGTTGAGGAAAACCAAAAAACTTCAAGTATTGTTGAAAGAACCACGACAAATCCAGCTGGGAAGATTTAGCGTGTTATACACGTTGGTCAAAGGCTGCAACCCACCTGGTATTAAGCGACTGTTTGCAGTTCATTTAGGTTGGCTAAAAATTGCCAAAAGCATATCAAAGCGTGCATCGCCTAAGCATATCAAACATACATGATAGTTAAACATTCTTCATAAACGACACTCAGCTTATTCAGAGAATATGGTATGGGGCAACAAAGTCCGTGTTTTCACTTCGTTCACTTTGTTTTTCAGAAGGAAATTGCCCCAATTCATTGCATAGTATCGTTGTATGAGAAGATCGTAGTTTGATCCACACAATGTCACATTCGTCGTCCAATCCCTTGAGGCATATTTGCGCTTTTATTACAAATATATGTCTCACATTAAAACATTTTTCTTGCGAGTGTATAGGAAGTGATATATCCCAATAAATTACTATTCGGCATTCCATTAAGGGGCCTGAAAATAAGTCATTCTTCCGACATAGTTAGTAACCTGTGGGCTGTAACTATGAATACGACATAACTGCTACAACTAAAGCGCACTACTCCTATCCTACGTTTATGTTGGCCTAATTGACGTATCAGATCCATCCAGCCCCACTCAGTGGACTATCCAATATATTGTAAAACACGGCGAAGTTGACGGTGATTATGGATATGAATTATTCAATATTTAACCTCGAGGTGCTCTTGTGATGTTCAGTCGACCCTGTCGAAACATCCATGGTAAAGTGCGTCACTTTTGGATTATGTAATTAGAAAAAGCTCGTCGTTATCTTATTTCCCTGCTCTCCACTCTTATAGACTAACTCTGAAACATATGGACTGCACATTTTTACGTCCAACCTAGTCAGTCAAAATTCAGTAGACCCATAAAGTTTACAGTGAGCACCGTCTGAATCTGCTCACGGCGGTTTCATTCAGATGTGTCAATTGGCCAGCTGACATTGAAAATAAGCACTAGACTCTAGTTTCGGTCTTCACACACTTCATCAATAGTAACCAGAGTTTGCTCTGCGGCCTCTATGCTTGCTTGCTTGGAAAGCTTATAAATGATCTGCGTTAATGTTACCTGTATAGCTTATGGTAAAAAAATGTTAATTATGGTCGCAATTTCAAGGCAAACATTCTGTTGTAGTTATTGTTCTCAGAGTAGACTGAGTGCTGTGAGATATCTGCACCAAAGTTAGCAAGGATGAAATCAAACAGTTTGTGCGTCGCGTTTATCATCTTATTGAAAAGTCGATTGGGTATAACACAACGTTACGAGTAAGTCATGAATATGTTCGGTTGTAAACATACATTTATGAGGTGCGAACGTGAAATTACTGACTTAACTGGTGAAACTCAATATCGTGTTAATTGATCGCTGTTCTAGCCACGGAATAGGTTGAAAGACAGCGACCCAGTATACATGAAGTGCTTGTAGACGGGGATGTTTTCCTATTGTGCGGTCACTGACAAAACTCCAAGCGTGTTGGTTATTATCCAACACATGATTTAGGTTGAGTCGGTATATTATGCGTAATCATTTAAAATGTCAGGAAAAGGTGCTTGACATTTTATCGCGTACCACTTGGAAAACATTGTGCAGATAACGCTGCAATAATATTGAGAGAAATACGTTGGGCACAAGCTACAAGCTAGCTCATGCATGAGTATAAAATGAGAAATGGTGGTAATGTTAGGGAGATTGATGATAATCAGGATGATTATGTGAACAAGGTGAAGGAAAGATAGGACAACGAGAGGAGGTTTGGGATTACTGGAAAGATGATAGTACTTAGACAGAAGTTAAGGTGAAACTGAACAAGGAAGAGGAAACGATGGCCAAGAAAATGAAGGTATTGATGATAACCGTGATGAGTACGCGAAAGAGAGTGACGATGACAAGGACTATGATGACAGCTGGCATGACTATGTTACATGTGTTTGGCACGAGGTTGTACGTGGTGAGCCTATTGGTGAGAATGTTAAACACATGGGAAAGTCGTAAAGAAATGAATCTTCGAAAACATTGATACTTTCGGGTTTATAGACGTTGGTGATGCTCATGATTAGTCCATTAACTATTGCGTTCATGGTGATGATGGAATGCATGAGGGCGATAATGTAGACAAGGATCGAGGCGAGCATGTCAAAAATTACCGGTGTGGAACTCAAAAGTATTTTTACACGATGACACTTAGTATTTACGACAGTCAATGGGAAAACAATGTTATTTAGAAAATGCTGAAGGTAATTTCATTGACAGCCGAATAACAGTTTAGGCATGAAATATATTTTTAAATTCAAAATATTATTTTACACTTAAACTTCCACATATGTAGAATGATAATCAACCCAACTATTTGCCAAGTTGTTTTAATGACGGAAGAACCGTGTGAAACGTTGTGTAAGTTAAAGCGGGTTAACATACCATTGTTCACTTAGTGACCAGAAAGGTAATATAGGGTTTCACATGTGGAGTTGGAACAACACTAGCACAAACATTAAATGTCCTGATTCGTCCTAGCTGGATAAGTTTAAACTGTCTCAGTGCTACTATATCTTGAAGGCAACAAAAAGGTTGTCTAATACAAAGTTGTATTATAAGGAGGTGTCGTATACACAAATGTACGTTTATGCCTCTCGACTTTTGTTGATTGGATCCGTTTAACACGACTAAATGTGAAATAGCACACTTCTCTTATTTGAGCTGCACTGAATACCTTCTTGGAAGCATTGATATGAAGGCATTATACGTTAACAGAACTCATGGGTGATTGATGCAATTGACCATCCAAATGTGTATTAGTAGTATATGAACCATATAGGTTAATCGGGTTATTCCTCGGACTTTTGTGAATAGGTTGATTAAAGTTCTCTCTCCTAAGATTATCCCCATCTTGCTTCTGCAAGCTTCTTCAATCAACAGCTCCTCTAAACATTTTGGCCTGTAGACCAAATGGCTTTGAACGATTACTTGCATACACTTATAACGTTTAGTTTAATCAACCCAAACGCACTTCTTCTAGGCTTGACAGACCATAGTTAGATTTCTCTTCCGCCCCTTTTCATTCAAGATAAATCCCGTTTACAATTTCACCATTACAAACAGACCAAAGTTTTTCATCCTGAAAACATCTACTGACTTATTTCCTAAGCATCTAGCAGTAAACGTTCAATAGTATGTAAGCTTGCTTAAAGTTAACAGCAACAACATGGATTCTGTAAGCTGTAATATTTCGCCTGCTAAATGTGATGTTTGTGGCAGCTTCAGTTCTGAGAAAGTAAAGTTATCCCGTAGTAAACAGATCACACATTTTTCTTATTGTAATGCTGCTGATCTGTTGACACTGTTGACGCTGTGAAGTGATTAGTGTGGAGCGGCAGTTTGTGAAGAAGCACTACTAACGACTGACAACATATTCATCATGTTACTTCAAACTCGTTAACTTTCGTACTTCTAACTAAAACAGATTGTTATCAAACTTGCTTAAGTGGAAAAATTATCTTTACCTGCTCAGACTTTCAAAGTGTCCAAAAAGCATAAATGTGTTTTATCGCAAAGATGGCGAACAAAATTGTGTTCAATGCAAATATTTACTTTGATATCTTTCTCGTTTTTTTAAGGATAAATATCGTCAAGTAACACTAAATGGAAATCGATTTACGCAACCCATGTTGGGTCTGTTAAGAATCAGAACTGCCACCGTTAATGGTGTCAGCATATGTGAAATAGCCTGAACGAGTTAAGGTTTTTTATTTGAAGCAGACATGTCTGGTACTGTAAATCAGCTACATGTTTAATAGCCTTCATTACAAGGTGAAATAATGGATAGTAAGTTTTTAATGTACATGTTTTGCAATGCTGATCAGGCTAGCAAAATGTCAAACCCCTAAATGGCGTTTTGAATTCTGCAACAAACTTTGTATTTTTCAGTATAGTGAACAGACGCACTTGCAGGTCTTTGTATGGGTATACGCAAGGTATTAGATTATGCACCGCCGTTTCAGTATGAATATAATTCCACTTGTAATTGCGGAGAGTAAAAACTTAATACAGTTGGATTACCAACCAACCAATCCACAGGATTCTGCTGATTAATGCCTTCTGATAATTTTTGATTCTAAGTTTGAATCTGGAAAACGCTCTTATGTATGTCATGTTGTCCGTTCTCAACGCAGATACCTTCACACCTAACGCTTCATCCGGCCAAAACCAAGAGAAGACCACGGTACTTTATCCCTGACATCTCAAAAGTCGTTAACAATATTGCTTCCAATAACTTCAACTGTTAAAAGAATGGGAAACTTTCTAGGATCGCATAAAAAGCTGCCCAAAGAAGATCTGGAATTCCTACGGGGGAACACAAACTTCACCAAAAAACAAATTAAACAATGGTACCGAGGATTCATAGTGAGTTTATTGATGTTATTTACAAGTTGCCTTTAAGATTCTTGCAAGTTTTGAATATGAACTATAGTAACTGGGTAGTTTCCGATTTGTGCAGCTTTTATGTCAATGGGGGTGTTAGACCATTGTGGATTCTATACGGATCTGTCTACTTTTGCTATCGTAGGATGACCGTTGTACAGGGACCCATTTCACATGAATGCGGATATCAGGTGATCCAGACGACTATTTTTAGACTCCCGACCGAATTCAGTTTGTGTCCAATACTATGAAAAATGGATTGTGTGTGAACTGTTAGTCAATGTTTTACCCTATGAGTCTGCAAGATCACCTTCAGATCACTCTACAATTAGATTAAACTTAACTGGCCGGAACCATACTGGATCTCACCAATCACATACAGTACTGCTGGCTGACTGTGAAATCTTAGGTTTTATGAAAAAAATTTCTTTCCGCGCTGGGCAGATACAAACCGCCCTTTTTAAACACTCGTATAAAGAAAGACTAACCCTGAAACTCCGTACTCGAAATTTGTGCTAAATGTTATTCTGAATGCTTTGTCCCTTTAATGAACCTGGTTAGCGTACTGAAACGACAAATCACGTGATGTTCCCCAGAATAACGTTTCGTATGTTGTGATCAGACAGAGACATGCTACTAATTCTAGACAAGAATCATAACTAAGAAAATTGAATAGAAGGATAGGAAAACTGAAAATCAAAATTTGAGTAATACTGATAACCAAGGTAGCTGCCGCGCCAACTCATACTGTTTCAGAACATATAGGATGGGATTATGACGTCTGATAGTTAAAACCTCAGCAAACTGAAGAAATTGTCTCGGGCTGTTTAGAAAAAACACCAAGAATACGTCGGGAACTTTGATTCTGTGTCTTGTTCGGTTTACCCGCTTTGCAATCGTTGATACCGGATGCCGTTATTTGGCATCTACACGAGTGCTTGGCGTTTCTAGCTGAGTCCAGCAGTTTGAAAGTATACTCTTTGACACGAACAGCCAACTGTTCGTTTATCCTCCCTACGTCGCTCATGCTGTAACGATACGAATATCTGTATAGACAGTGGGATATGACAGACGTGGACTGGTTAATCTTACTCAAGGTGACATATACACGATAGTAATTGATTATGTTCAAGATTATTCGTGTGAATCTAAAATAATAAGTTGTGGTGATCAACTTTACACATTGACCTATTCATCTTTTCACACAAAATGCTGTAGCATATTCATTTGCTTTGAAGCCATATGCAATACTATATCGATGTTCACAGTATAGCGACCAACGTGAATAGCATGGATTCACACTGGTGTAAATGGGTGGAAAAGCCGGTGCTTCTGTTAGCCAATTACAGATTTCACTGAGACCGTCAGCTCATGAGTTCGTTCTCATCTCAAACTAACCGTTCACTCTTGTCAGGTACACAGGTCACAACAAATTGTAATAAAGATGTCGAATACCGCGGCACATTCCTCTTTAAATTAAGTTGCTAAATAGCCTAATCTTGTAACTTTTTACGTAAACTATTAGAGTACAGGAAACGGCTTCATCCGAGGGCACAATTATTTGGCTAACAATGTCACCTGCTGCCATACGTGCCGAAATAACTAGTCGCGCTCAGTGAATGCATATTACCAAGCAATTCAAAGTTGAGGAGTAAACATTAAACGTTTAATTGCATGTGATATGGACCATTCTATCACAGACCCTCTTAACCGTTCGCACATTCAGAAGGACATTAACGGAGTTGAGATAATATGTCCCGAGTGTGTTCGAAAACTATTTTGTTGTGTACCAATGCATGCAACTTCCTGAGATGTGCTTATCATAAGTGTGTTAATCTGCAATCAGGTGTAGTTTACCTTGTTCATCCACTGCCTCATACTCTCATCGATTTTTTAAATCTTGAGTTCACATGTTTCAACCACTTTCCTGGGAGTGAGAGCTATAGGGTTGAGTTGTATTGTAAAGAATTCAATGAGAATATCTTAGCGATCAAAATTTCGGCAGAAAACTCATTGTTTTAGTTGTCAGAAAATAAAAATTTGGCACTAATTTATTAGTCCCTAAGTGATGCGAAATTGTTCTTGCTTGAACGACTGTAAAAGTGCTGTCAAACAGTTGATGGGGTGATATAGATTGATCGAAAATGCAGGATACGACGAGATAAATTACCTCTTAGTAGACGAATTGGTTACTTAATACAAAATTGTTCAGAAATGATTAATCTACTGTCGGAGTGAATTTAGCCTGCATCATTCACTGTTGAAAACTTACGACCAGATTACCATAACCGTTTAGTGGTGCCAAACTCAGGGACGAAGATCAAAGATTTTAGGTGACTTCAGTCTTTCACATTAGGATCTTTAAAGCCAACTGGCGTACAGTTCAAATAGAACTGAATGATGAAGGTTCACCTACAGTTCCTTGACAAACTACCGCACAACTGGCGCATGAAGGAATCGCCTCGTCCTAGTCGACAGAGTTCTAGTCACCATAAGCAAATATTATTTTGGGATAAAATTCATGAAAAACCCAGTGCCAATGGGTGGCTGTACTTTACTTTTATAAAAACTGGAAAACTAATTTGACGCCTTGTAAGCCATAGAAATCAACGATCCTAAATATGTCCACGGTTAATCAGTAACGTTTGAAATGAAGACTAATTTGTGCTACAATCCCATAAAGAGTAGTAGAATACCGCCAAAACATGTTACAAAAATTATTCTGGAACATCAGAGTGTAAGCAAAACGTTACAGTGTTGGACACCGGTGTCGTTCGGCACAAACATAGATGCAAGGCAGTTAGAGCGTATGACTTAGTACTTAATAAACCCATGGTACAACCCCCTAAAGTTTAATTTATTTGTGCCATGTGATGCCGATCTGACATTTTTAACTAGTTATTGCAATCTGAATAAAAACTCTTGTTTTGAGATTTAAACAGCGTATCGATGCTACAAAAGCGTGAAAAGCAAACAGCATGCTAGTAATGGGCTTGAATCACAGAGCGGTCAGTACGGCGACCTTGACCTGAAGGTGCAATTATAGACATCTGAGTTAAATGCACTCAATCTAAAAAAGCACACATCAATTGTGGAATCGTTAGTAAAGTGCTTGTTACCTCCTTCCTCTTTGTTGTCATATCAGCTGCTGGTGTTAATTCGGACATTTCAGATATATTATCTCTATCCAACCTGACCACCAGAATGGGATCATGTCTACGTGAACTATGAAACATTAGATGAATTACCACTGCCCAGTAGCCCCAGAAACCTTGTAAAACATTACTGTTATAGACAACAATAGCTTTCTGGATGTGTTAGTTGGATCTGATCATTGATATCTGTAAAATGTAGATAGTTACTTCATGTTGTATAGAGTACAAATCGAAATCTAACTTTGTCTTTCAACTCAACCACATTTGTACTGTAACCCATCCTGTCTGCAAACTAACCCACATGCGTAGGTGATGATGTCTTAGGACGTAACGTTTTAAAAGAAATGGTATTATGACATTGTCAACATCGACACCTTTTAGTTTCAATGTTCAGGTTTTCCTCACTTCATTTGCAATCCATCTACGCTCTACACCCAAACCTACGTGTTTAGCGCGATTGTCCATCTGGGCAACTGAGCAAGAAAAAATTCATTGAAGTCTACTCCGGCTTTTTCCCGGATGGAGATGCAGAAGAATTTTGTACTCACGTCTTTCGAACGTTTGACAAAGACAATTCCGGTAAAATTGATTTCAAAGAATTCCTCTTGGCCATCAATATCACTTCGGGTGGAAAGCCTGAGGAGAAACTTGAATGGGCATTCCAGATGTATGATATTAATGGAAACGGGACCATCGAGAAGTTGGAAATGGTAGAAATCATTAAGGTAAGCGGAAATGTTTAATTTTCAAACGTCATATATGTATGTATGTATGTATGTATGCACCGAATGAAAATCGACACTTCAACGACTGATATTGATAGTAGAAAAAAACGACCATTTTATATGTTGTTTTTACCTAACATCTTACATGCAGTAGATACAGCAGAACAATAACACTGTGAAAAGCGCCTGAGGGATGTGTGCAGAAACTTAGTTTAGATAGAGACCCTGAATGACCAAGTTATGGAAACGTCTCGTAATAGTAGTACATTTAACAAAAATGAAGAACCTATTGTGGATAGCAAAATAATGTGACTACATACTTGTCTAGACCTAAGTTCGTTTTTGTTGTTTTACAAAGAGACGTTTTTATTTTTAACGCCTTTGGTTCTCTTACTTTAACCGGCTACTATAGTTTACATGCAACATATATGGATTAAATTACATGCTTTGCCAGTTTTGTTATAATGTCGTCGACTTTCTTAATTAATCTTTCTGCGCGCGTCACACTGCCGATGTTACCGGAAGTTATCGAAAATAATTAACATTTGTCCAATTGCGGACAAACCAATCATGTGTTGCCAACTGCTTTTATAATCCCGCATAATAAATCGGTCGATTCAAAAGTTTTATGACTGAGTTGCCCCCCACTCAAATTATTCACAATACACTCCAGTTATAGGTAAAATATTGTTTTTTCTTACCCAATATCAAACAGCAGTATCGGACTAGAAAGTAGGTTTGGTAATAGGAAGTTCTAACGATTGAAGTTGTAATATAATTTATGTTCCTGAAAACTAAACGATACCAGCTGTTGCTAGATTTCTATTAACTGAGTTAGCTGGCACCGATTGCTTCTGCAAGAATAACATGAAATACCACACTTAACCTCAGTATCCACCGTTTCATTCTGTAAGAGTTAGGTTTTGACTGGATTTGTTTATTTGACTGGCAGCGTGGTGCAACAGACGGAACACGATGGTGTTGCCGACTGATGGAGTTTCAAGCAGTTTGTGCAAACCAAGTTTCGTGTTGAACCATTCTGATGGCAGAAAAGATGCAGTGTACAAAGGTTTCTCAAAAAATTATGGAGTAATTGTACACAAAAATAGGAAACCGGAAGAAGTACGAGACTAAGTTAATAGAATAAATTGGGCTGAACCACTCTTCATCAAACAAGGAGTTGGTACAATCTGAAGTGTAGCAAAAAAGATGTAAATAAAAGCAGTAGTGGAAACAATGATATCATTAGGTTGAAAAAGCTTGCGGGGATTTGAATTTTATTTCCTAAATCTGTGTAACCGGTGAGCTGGTAAATACCAGCCCGTGAAGTTGTCACGATGGTCCAACTCAGGCACAAGTGGGGGTTTTACTAAACGTTAATCACAAGTCTGACCATGCAAATTGAGATTGCTTTTCCACAGAATAAGACTGTGATGCCAAAAGAAGACAGATATGTTTGTGGTGTGGTTTGTGGAGATTCTCATTCACCAACACATCTCGGACACCGTCATTACATGTGTAACCATGCTCCTGTTTATGCTTTTATCGTAAGTACTATAAGGAACTGGTTGGTGAGGAACAGTCTTATAGCCTCTTGTCCTAACATCTTTGTAAGGATTGCGTATTTGGTGATTGATGGGGAGAAGGTGTGTTCGGTAATTCCTTGAAGGAAAAGTGTTAACAAAATACTTACATTTTCAAAATGAGATATCACCTACTGTTTGATGAATGTGTGAAAGATTAACGATAGCATCTTATGAAAAAGCTAGTAGAACGATGCAGCAGTGTGCTCAATTTTTCATGCACCTAATTTTGAATATTTTCTTCGCGGAAGATTCTGATTTCGGAAGAGACTGAATTGTTGAATTGTTAACCATCAAACTTTATAAATTCGTACGAGTAGGAGTTTCCCCTAACTCTTGATTACGGAAAGTAGTTTTGTATCCATTCTTCTGGCAAATTAAGCATGTCAATTCACATCGGGATCAACCACCAGTGATAGCGCGTTTGATCGCGTTGTTGCATTGGTCGTTTGACTAATTTCGTTGAGCCGTAAAAGTTAAAGTTGAGTGAGAGCTCAAAACTATGAACGAAGCAAGCTACTTTTCTTATAAAATGTCATAGTTTCACTTGTCGGACCGAAACAAATGTGACAAACATCACAGTTTATATTTGACAATTATGTGCAGTGTTAAATTAGTTACTCGTAAAAGTTGACGAACATGTCTCTTAAATGTGTAAGATATTGACATGACTTGTAGAAAGTTTCCCATCTCATTTAATTCGGTAGCCGTAAAAGCACATTCCATGGTGAGTGAAATTTCCCTCAGGTTGATAAGGAACGTTAGGCGTATTCAATAGAAGGTTTTAACATTTGATTACAAAACGTTCTCCCACATCGTTTAGCTTGATCGTTTAACCTGGCGGAAACCTAACCATAGCCAATCTGCTTAGTGTTTAACCTAGCAAACAATTTAATGAAATGCCTGTATTCTGTGCGGAAAAACTGCTGATCCCTTCTTGTGTCATAATCAAGATCAGAATAGATCAGAATAGATTTGCCACTTACAGATTTTAAAACTGTTGACTTTGAAGTCTCCATAGTTCTGTTTGTATTGACTTGATTCATTTTTTACTTGAATAATTTCTCATGTGCATATTACTAATTTGCACTAATGTAGTATTTTATCGACGTTGTAAGTTATGGTATATTAGACTATGCAGACTGGATTTACGTTATACATTTGCATGCACAAACAACCTTGAAAAAAACCTGACCACTGTCTCAGAATAACATCTGTATAAACTGACCAGTATTTGTACAGAATTATTATCACGCAGTTAACATTAACACGTAACGTATTTGTTCTAGTCTAGCGTTAATTCCCATCTCAGTCAGAGGACAAAATGGCTGCCTATCACTAACGCGTTATTTGCTCCCATCTACCTTGTCGTATCAGTTGACCGCTCAGTATAAAAAATGATGTATGCCAATTTTCAACCAGTCAGGTAGCCCCAGGAGCTCATTAGAATTAAAGGGGGCTTTGGAAAACAGTTTGTTTTTGGTTACATATCATCAGACCAAGTACATAACATTTTATGTCAACACAATTGCGGTTGTTACGCGAGCAAAACTAAAAGCCATCAGTCACATAATTACATCGCGCTATTGTGAACTGGAGGACAATTCGGTGACATAAGTGACCTCCGGAGGTGTCACATAAGTAATGGGGGACCAGAGTAACCGTAGATCCTGTAAAAATGTCTTCTGAGCGCACAACTGTGGATTTCGCAACCGAATTTCCATCACGTCTGCGGTGACCAGAACAAGAAATCTGACTCATCTGGATCGACGTCTGGACAAGCGGTAAAATGGATTGGAAAGATATTTCAGGTGAGGCTTGCTGCCCTGAGTCAACAAGCTACACCGGAATTGCACTCGGAATGAATTTTGGTGCACCCTTAGTCAACCATGTGGAGTTTTGCCTACGTATCCTCTGAGAAAGGCTCATGGTTGTGCGAATGGCTTAAACTGTTACACGGGAGCATTTGAAAGAACAAACACAGAATGGGGTCACACATTTAGGCAACGTACCTTTGAGTTGTACATGAAATATCATGTTAGATTTGATCAAGACTCGCAGTTGTGTCGCAATGTAGGTCTTTTCAGGAGTGTCGCTTGTTCTACGAGTCACCAGTTCGCTTTTATAGTCGAAAGTCATATAAACAAAATTCTTTGCCCCAGATGAGAGGTTAACTTTTGATTTAGTCAGTCTCGTATGTCTATACACGAATTTTACAGGGTAAGCTTGCAGCGAACATTAAAAAACGCGCTGAGATATCTTCCTACAGCCCATTCCACTACAAAAGTGCGAAGTTGGAAAATCATCAGACCGTTATCTGAAGAATAAAAAGTTACCTCATTCAACCGTGGCTGAGAAAAACAAAGTAGACTGGGACTACCTGATGAGTAGTTATAGCACACGTCGGAAATTTATGACAAGTAGTAAACATTGATTGGGTAAACCCCTGAAGAGTCAGTTGTTTGCACGCCGAAACAGTTAAATCTTAATCATTTAAGTTTATTTGGTTCAATGTTAAATGTCTGTCGTTTTACGAATGTATGCTTTACACGATGGACATAAGATACACCGCGTAAGTTTACTGTGCAGCGCACTCGGTTTGAAATGTAATCTCTGACTGGATGGTGCAGACGCTTACTTGTCCACGTGCAACTGTATTAAGCCGTGAATCTTTAGTCGGGATTTGTTCAGTTGGTGATCACCACTCAAAATCACGCAATCGTCAGTTTCAAGGTGGTGATTAATTAAGGGTTGAAAAGAATTCTCATTTTAAAGTTCAATATTCCGACCGTATTAGGTTAATTTCTATGGCACGTGATCATCACCTAAGCTAGTTTCACAATATGTGTGTGCTAATTTCGCAAAAGTAACCGATGAGATGCGAACAAAATGTTAATGCTCAAGACATCTTATGCGCTATTGTTGGCCTTTTTCAAACCGATATCATTGTTTCTTGCAATGATTTTTAAAAGAAAGACGATATGCTAACGCCAGAAACCAGCCGCTAGATGCCATTATTCTGGTTTTATACCATCAGCTGCTTATCAGATGTCAACGGGGGATACGTTAGAGAATAAGCATCAACAAATTACGATCAAAGTAAACTGTGGACCTGAATTATTACTCCCTGCGCATCTAACAAAACACGTCGTTTAGTCAAACGGTTTTATTGATCGCTGGCTTTTTGGGGTCGGTTCATTTAGAGACAAGTTTCAGGAGATTAGTGAGTTTATAGTTCGTCTGTTGTTAAGCTCGTCTGCACAAACGTGGGATACAGTTCATCCAAACATTTTATTTGACACTAATTTTAAGTCCGGTTGAGATTCCAGTTATTTTTGAAATGGTGGAACAAACCAACTTTTGTGTCAGCGTGTGGTCACACATCCTCACAGAGTTGATATAGTAGGCGAGGTTAACAGACTAACATACAAACAAGTGAACAGACATGCAGAAGTTCCGGATCCTCCACAGTAAGACACATCCTGAAATTGATCATTTTAACATCATTGTTGCGTCTCATAACATTAAACACAACCCGGAAGCAAGCAACAGCCAATCGTACAATCAATTTGTTAGCAATAATTTATAACACTACTGATAAGTTCTCAGGGGAGCATTCAATATAAACTGAGAACCATTCAGAATTAATCGATAGTTATCAGGTTAGTATAGTTTTCAGCAAGTTTCTTTTGAAAAATCGCTGAACTGAGATTTTGCTTATACTGAAACTCGTAATTGAAGTAAATGCTTGCCTATAATTCCGGTTCAGCTTCCTTCAATGTAATTCTTTCAGACATAAAACCGTTAACTTTACATTTGACAATATCAGTGCATTACGCCCAAACGACTACACCTATTCGACTGTGAGTAATTCTCAGTTTGTGTGGTCTCCTAGTAAGAAAATATATATACAACTCGCTTATTCCCAACAACGATCACAATATTATACTCTCTGTTGTTTCAGCACTTTGCCAAATTGTGATATTTTGGCACATGCACCGCTTGTTTCTATTCAATATGTTGCCATGTCCCATGAGTTATATCATCTGCTGGGTCTTAGTAAACGAATGACGTTTCCAGGTAGGCCTCCATTTAGAAGAGTACCGAAACATCTAGCCGTTGATAGGGTTTGATCTAAGAAGTGAACGGTATATCAGTACACGTCATATACACTAAGAGCTATGCCGCAGTGATACGCAGAGTTTCCAAAAATTCGACTTTTTTGCCCAAAAGGTCATACATCACACTTCGTCATGTTGTATTCACCACATAACCGTAGAAGATATATCAGGCTGTTCACCATAAGTCCTTACAAGTTCGCTCTTAAGCACTGCGGTTATATTACTCATGTGTGATAGGCAACGGGATGAAAGTGTGAGATGTCCGCGTTAATGCATTAGTTCCATAATTCAGCTGATAGAAGAATGACCTCTTATTACTGCGCATTAATGGACCTGTCTCACTAATTACATACACTACATCCCCTTTTGACATTCAGACACCTCAAGTAAATATAGTTCACTACAATTATTAAACTAAACAACAAAATTATTCATTACGCATTACAACTTCCTCATTTTTAGAGGATCACTCTTCGGTTCCCAAAATTTGCTAACCATATTTCTCCATTTCTGTACTGTTTAACCGCAGGCTATCTACAGCATGCTTGGTGCCGATGAAACTACCGTAGACCTCAGTCCTGAAGACCGAACCAATGAGATTTTCGAGAAAATGGATAGCAACGCAGACGGTGTGTTGACAAGGGAGGAGTTCATGAACGGTTGCATGGCTGATAAGCAACTATACTCAATGTTATTGGCGGATGAACCGGCGGAATAGTCAAAGATCTACTCAACGAATACGAAGTAAACTGTTGTATCGTTATCAAGAATAATTTGTCTGAAATGGAGCAAAACACAGACAAAACCATGTAACGAAACTACAAAATGCAACCGAAACTCTCCCCAATTTATGTCACAATAATTCAAAAAGAAACGTTACCCAGGTTACCGGGACTATTTAACGATAATATACATAAGTACATACTTATTATTATTTTCAAGCTACTCTTACAGCTGCCAATTTTCTCCAAAAAGATGAATTGTTAGTAACGAAGGTTTCTTTGAACAATCAACTGTATCAAATCCAACCGAATACGCAAAAACCACTCACAAGCTCTCATACCGCTTCTGGAAAACTGCTCCAAAAATTTATCTAACTTTTTTGAAGGACAGTTAACTATTTCGAAACAATTTTCTTTAAACAAGAAAAGCATGATTGCCCTCCATCTTGACCAGATCAGACCTATGGAATTTTCTGGCCACTGAGAGTATCACTGACTGTTTTTTAAGAGTATAACCAACTGATGCTGCTGCTTCGTTGAAGAATGTATGTTTACATTCATAAACAAAGGTCTGATCATCTCCCTCAACTTTTAGCATGCATGGTAGTAATATGATATGTCACGTTTGTATTCGAGATGTATTAGCTTTGCCCGGTTTCCTGGTTAAGCATTTCGCTGACGAATATTGCAGATGACAGTACAGCTGTCGGCTACGAATGAGTGAAGTTGAAATAACCTATGAAAATTCCATGGTGGTTTCGTTTTCTTATGATTTCAGTGATTACCCCTATCACATTCCGCAGCTTGTATTAGCACACTGACAGATTGCCACCTTAACATGTTTTAAAAATAATTCTTTCCTTCGAAGTTTGTGAATTCTGTGCCATCGAATTGCAATATGTAACAAAGTTGTTAAAATGTAAAAATTACGTGTGGCTAAAAGATTAACCAGAGTGTAGATCCAGAATACAACCAAAATCTTTCAAAATTTTCGGAAGGAACCCATCTAAACTAATTGCAAAAACAGAAGAAAGTTTATTGGCTTTATTTAGTGATATTCCTTTCGTCTATTTTTCAAGTTCATTGCCTCTTTCAACATCGTCCTTTATGTTGTTTGGCGCGTAATGTAAAATAACAGTTAAACGGCTCCGTATGGATTATGAAGATATGTATTTAGGGAGATTTTCTCTTCAGAGTTATTGTGGAACGCAATATCTAATAGATTATTTAGCTGTTGTACGTCATAGAATGCATTATTTTGCAGGTAAACAGCCAAAACCATTTTAAGTCATGATCGAATCATAGTGACATCTTGTTATTCTGGATGTCAGAAAGGCATTGCTGATAAATTATGAGATATCAGGCAAGCGGCCAACCGGGTGAAGAAAGCTAAACGTAAATCCTTCTCTTTTGATGGTTCTCAACCGATTGCTTTGACACATTCCTCAGAAGTGACTACAAGCGAGCCATGCACTGCTGCTTTACTTGTCAATCAACTCCACGTTCTTATCGCACATTCCAACAATAATGTTTACAAATAAAACGTGCATCTCTCAGAACTTCTCACTGGATGTGACTAAAAGTTGCCAGCTAGAGAGTCTGCCGCATGTGCCCTGAAAAGAAGCTATGAACTTGACACATATACGCCTACATAGTGTGTATATTTTACCTGAAGATGAAGCCTCCCCTTGTTTGTTGCGCGGTGCGCAAAAAAATGGCACTGTGCTCATCACTCACTCGCCCGTCTTTTGAAGTGGCTCGCAAAACATTATCGACTCTCTGGGAATAGTCTTCCAACCAACGTGAACGTCGTCATTTTGAAACATTCGCGGTTCAACCTCATCAAGGCTAAAGTGTTGTTGTCGCTCCCATTGTAATGTCTAGTAGAGTAGGAGCCTGCTTTTGCTACATAGAAGAATTAATATGTACCTGATCGATGGAACTTAACCACTTCGTCCTTCGACGACAACCGAATAACTATTCGTTTTCCGGCTTTGATCGAAATGACGCTAGGTGAAGATCATTACATTTTATCCGCCTGAATTTTTCATCCCCGAAAGGACTGGGCGCGGTCTTGGAACTTCGCAAATATTTTTCAACCGTTATGAAAGGTTCAGCCAAACAAACTGATTAACAATATCTATACACAAGTCACATCTCTTTGTCGCACATAACCAAAAGATGCACACAATATATTCCCTTCCATTGCATCAATGTACGATCATTAACATTTACATGCATTGTTTCATTGTTTACCCAGTTAAAATGGATAATTATGATATATAGTAGTTCTGCTTAAACTGCACTTATTTCCTAGGTAACTGTAAAGTAAATGTAAGAATTAGGTGGCTACTGGATTTTGGAAACATTCTGTCCACTTGAAAATTGTTTTACTTTTTCCCAAGCTAGTATTCTTGACATTTTAATAGAAATATTCAATGAAGTTGCTTGAATCTTCTCTTTAACATTTCATCCGTTCGAAGCGATAATTTATGAATGAACCAATGGAACGGATTCCGGAAGTACATGTTTTAACCTAGGCCGGCGAAAAGTCCTTTTCATTGCTTTTCTTAATACGAAAAAATAACTGCCCTGTTTAAAGGTACAGACGTCTGTTGAGCTTCCCGAACATACCGGTTTCAAAATTCAGTGCAAATTTGGTGAGAGGTAGTCTTATAGTTCAGGTCTGAGATGTCCGAAAACTTTTTGTCGTTACAGTAATATAGACAGCCTAAAAGACTAAACTCTTCAGGCAGCGTAGCTATCTGTTGCTCGAAAATAGCAGACGCGTTGCATTTGGAACTTTTGACCAGTGAACAACAGCATTTTTTTAGCTAGTTTTAACCCTGTTGTGATAAACAGGGATTGTAAAGCTGCTGCAAGCACGGTAACATTTTTGTCTCGCTATTTGAATTACACTGAACCAATAATATTATGAGGACTTCATCGCCCACCAACTTTACGACGTTTTGTTAGTTATTCAGGTTTCAAAACGTGTTAAGTGTACTCCATTTATCGTTTCCAAAACATCTCATCATTGTTCAATTTTGACTAACAGCTTGAAGTTATTCGACAACATTCTGAAGGTTTTTGCAGTCAAAGTTTCACCGATGCAGCTGGATCTATTCAACAGTTTTTTAGATAATTTTAACTCCAGGCTGTAAGTAAGTTTCCACTTGAAGCCGATTTTGAGGTAAAGCCAATGCTTGCCTTCATGTTCTAACTCTGGATTCTTCGTATAAAGAGACAATAGAACATCATTAAGTTGGTCTATCTACTGAAGAAAACCCAGGAATGCTTTAAGTGTAGGTTGCAAAGGAGAGGCAGCAGCTCCCCATTTATACCATCGGCGTCTATCAGCTCTTGATGATTTTCGCATGTGCTCTTCATTTGTACAAACAGCTGTGTTTAGTCTGATTGAATTTTAGTGTAACTTTGATCGATTCTCAGTTTTCTGTACCAGTTATTTGGCCATTTGTAAAGTCATGTTTTAATTCTCGCACAAAGGAATTAATAAACCGTATTTTGATTGGCGCTCAGTGGAGAACTCCAAGGGGATATGCTTGTGCCGCATTTCTTTGGAATGTGCCTAATTTTTTCCAACGTCGGTGGTCCACATCAAATATAGTGGATGTCCCAGTTTGATGAAATAAATCACAGCTGGACGGAGAAGTGAGGTTTGATTAATGTTTCTCCCTTCTCATCAAAAAGCAAATGGCCTAGGGTTAAATGTACTGTGCATATTCCTGACCACCCTCAGATATCTCTGCCCCAACTGAACAGAGCTGGCAAGGTTTGTTTCGCCATGATAACGCAATGCAACTTTATCGGAAAAACCCACATCTGTACGGAGAGGCCAGTGTTGCATAAGTGCTAGCAAAAAGCGCCCACCTTTCTGTTCATTCATTTGTTATTGTAATGGAATTTACGTTGATAAAAGTCTCTATACAAGCATTACAGTCCTCAGGAGTTGGCACTGTTAGTAAGAAGTTGCGCAAAAAAGTTTCTCATTGCACATTAATTATCTGCGAAACTGTGACCTTCAGACCTGGAGCCTTTAGTAACTTATCAGTTATTCGGAAACTAATCTTCTTGCCTTGTTCGACGAACGAGTTATACTTACGTTCTAGAATTGCACAATACAATTATTAGCCAAAGTGACCAGACAGAACGATAACGCGTGATTGACTGGAAGACATTTGCTGATACAAGTTTTTGTAAAGGAACGCTATAATAGTACACGACTGTCAGTAGCAATGACGGATTATACTACTATCTGTGACTAATACTTGTTAGTCTGACGCATCTGTTTATAATTAAGTTGCTTTAGCAGGTGTTTCTTTCACGACACACCTGTTGAAGTAATGAGCGCAAGATAAGTATTAGTTGTGCATGTAGAGATTCGGAAATAAGTTAAGGAATGGTCAACACACCTTGTGTAGACCATACTGCAATAGCATGTTAGTAAAAGAGGATGGAATTTGATGGAAGTTCAATTACAGCAAGCAATCAGGGAGAATTTAAGGTCTCTAGTCAGCTGGATGGTTATTCACTTGATTCAAACATACTAACCCAGTGGCAATTCATTCTGGTAGGGGTAATCCAGAGACAAACGGTTAGGATGTAATTCAGTTGCAACCTAAATTATCTTGAACTAACTAATTTCTGCAGGGATGAAGGTTACAGTTTTGCATATTTCTGAACACGTTATCACCTGTTACGATTTACCAAGTTTACTATCACTGGACTGAAGGAGTATTTTTGGGAAGAAATTACCTCGACGTACACCGACATTTCCCTTAGTAACGTGAAGAAGTATAGTGGGACCTACCGAAAAATTATCAAAAGGTTTGGTATATGTTAGTTAACAACATATCAGCTTCAATTGCTGACTCATACCTAATAGAGAAAACAAGCAGTAAAACAGAAATTGCACGTAGCCCAGTGTATAGATAAGTAAATTGCGCTCACTATCATGTAGTATTCATGAGGTATCATAGTTCCAATGCAGAGGAGCCTCTTCATTCTAATTTGATTGGATTCCGTATCTGTTCAAATTTAATAGCTTAACCCAAGGTGATTGTTCATGCGAACAATTTGTTTTAGTTTCACCAAACTGCACAGAAATGATCCGGTCAATCGCACATACTTTTCTCATTGTTGATCATCCTTCACTTAAAAAAGTGACTTCCAAGTGTAGTGAACTAATCTGACGTTACTACCCTTATATTGGTCGATTTAAACTTGTTACACCTACCTGTCATACTTGCTAGTTACGCATATCTAGTTGCACCTACTTTTTGATTAACGTTTGCGAAATATTACATTCGCAATAGTTGGCTTTAACGTCCCATTCATATTTAGTAAGAGGTGGCCTATATGACTGATGTATGTGTTCATACTAGTAAGGCGCAAGGATAAAACCTATTTAAAGAGAACAATCTTAACAAGTACTGACAATTGTTTTCCAACTATTTCGAACACACCCTTCGTAGCCTCGTGTTGTGAAACGTGAGTGAACATTGCCTGATCAGTAAGCTCATTTAAAAACACCTAACATACATTAGACATTGTCCTTCTCTAAAACTTACTGTTTAAAATATGCTTCTTAACGCCTTCGTTAGCTAGCATTGAAAAACACTGGTTTACATACTATATAAGAATATACAGAACTGGAAAAGTGTTATTTTAAATGCAAAAGTTCCAATATTGTCTACTTTAGAACACGTGTTTCTCGATGTGTCGCCTAAGGGGGGTAGAGAATTATCGCCGAGTATGAGCTGAAAAGAACTAATACAATGAAACCACTGTGTTTTTGTTTGGTAACCAAATAGTTTTCAACAGCCGTCCAACTCCTCAGGTATGCTACTAAACGTGCTTCATCAAAGTGGAATAAATAGTGGCTTAACTTAAACTGAAATACTTGTTTTCGAACTTATGTAAACTAGCAGACTTTGGTAATAACGTGGTGACAACCTCCAAACAGCCTAGGTTTGCAGCTGCAGACAGCTAATGTATTTTATTTTTACAAACTATTTTTGATGTTCAGCAAGGCTCCTTGTCTAAATATTCGACTGCATACCCACGTAAACTATTCCCAATTCCTGCACAATACACTCAAACATCTTATGAACATAGGCAAACTACCGGAGGGAGTGATACTCAGGACTAGGAAATGTTTTTGTATATAGAATAAATGTGGGTAAACATTTATATAAATGTGGTTGGCGTTTTCAGTGCCATCCATATGATGACAAATCCGCGCTTATTTTAACTAGCACAGGTGACTCATATCAGAGAATACGAACCTATTTTGTGCATTTCAAAGGTACCACTTGTCAGTTTCCCGCTGTCCCAGCAATGAGGTGAACGGTGAACTAATGGACTAATGACACCTTCTACAGTCTTGTTTTGTAGTTTAGATTTGATTTTTTGAATAACTAACTATACTATGTAACCTTAGCTAGGTTCAACAAAGGTGTTGTCGGTTGATCTAATGAAAATCTTTTTCAGACCAGGTACATGGAACAAATCATCATTGTGTATATTATCTTTGTCGCGTGTGGGCATTCTATTAATCTGCAGAGCACGTTGATACACAGTTCACTGAGTTGTGTTGAATAACTGTCTTATGATTACCATCCAAATATAAACTGATCCAACATTACGTATGTTTCATACGGACAAGTAAAATCTTTCTGAATGAGAGATAACAAAGGTCCTGACAGTTTTACCAACAAAGACATACGCTACTCGTTAAAAGGTTGTTATCTGTGAATCCATTATCTTACGTTGGAGCTACCAACATTTATTCAAGACCGCCAATTAACCTGTCATATCGGATCCCTATGTAGATAATCTTCTAGTAGGTAGGTAGTCCTAGAGACACTGCTTGAAACTTTCCGTGAAATATTTAACCTCTATGGTGATCTTCAAAAAGTCAATCACTGTTTAAATCTTCCTTGTCTGAACATGCACATTCACGAGCTAGTATTCCACTGGTTGGAAGGATTAGTTGTCAACATCGCTTGCTTCAGTCCAAACTCGCATTACTCCAGTAGTTGCATCTAAAGATTCGACTAATCAACCGAACCCTCCAAATGGCTCATGCTTTAAGAACAAACTAAATTCCTAGAGATTTTAGAACAAACGTTTAAAATTTCAGTGAAAATTTAAGCCCTATATCATACTACGCAATGTGATATCATGTATCATATAACGTTCTCCGGGGCACGACTTCTGGAATCTAGATCACGTAAACAATTGTCTGGCTAAACTCATTGTAACAGGACTTGACTGGAAGAAGCCTACCAATGAAAACCCTGAATAGACACACGGCGGACAGTGATGTTGATAGAAAGGTGTAAAATACTAAAACATGGTAACACTGAAGCATTTTCTCAAGGACATTGGCAGTGAACTTGTTTAATCGTACAAGCAAATTACCACATAAGGATGAGCAGCGGAGGATTTTTGTCTTTATATAAACCGAAAACCACCCAGAATTAATCGGAGCTATCGCATTCCCATATACTTCTCAGTCGACTTCGTTCAAAAAGACTCACCAGATTCGAGTTCCGCTTTTGTTAGAGCTCGCCAACAGTGCATATCCTTGCCAAAGCAGGGACTAGTACTTAAAAATTCCGTGCTAACGTAAGCTAAAAACCGATTATAAGTTCTATTCGTTGATGGTTAAGCTAAATTTGCAGTTGCCAATATCGACAGACACGTAGGTATCACAACACATCAAATGAATAGACACATTCCCAATCACGTGGTCGAAAGGCACTTAGTAGTGGAAAAACTGAACGTCCCATAATGCAAACTTTGAGATAACTGAAACCTGACCATCGTAGCCAATATGTGATTTACTGCAGAACCCACAGACCACTCAATCGAACCTTTCATGTTAAACATTCGCGCATCCTAGATTAAGACTATGAACATTTGTTCATTGCTTATCTTTAATAGAAAACTGTAGTGGTATTCCACGTCGAAGAAATATTCGTAACCGTTTACCTATATATTTCTGGCTGGCCTAATCAATTCAATGGTCTCCTTATATCGCTAAGTAATTGATGGATCTCTGCGAGTATGATAATTGACGCAGAATCATCTCCAACCATACACTGGTATGTTGTTGAACTTCCGTTTCTTCACAAAAGTCTAACTGAACAAGTCACAAATTATCGCCGGATGTAACAAACTACCCATTGAATATTGACATAAATTGTGCGCCGTCAAAAATAACACAGTCCGAGGATCGTGGGAGTTGCAAGTGCAACCTCAGGAGAGGTAAACATGAGATACCGCTTGACAGAGAAGACACTTTTCATTTAATGACAATGCAGTGACAAATCTTTGATTTCCGTTATATACAGAATGAGCTTATTAATGGTTTGACCCACTTATTTTACGACGACCGCTAGCTGTCGTGTAGTTTTAATCCAGGTGTTTTGTAGCTATGCATAATTTGGTGGAAAATTATAGAAAATCGGGAGTAAATTGGACTATGAAGTGCTACGTGTGATGCGACGTGACGTAGTATGAAATCATCGAAGCGAACTAATGAAACATCGCTTCGCGTCGAACTGAGGGAAGTTTGTGAGCGGGGAACGTAGATATAGGCCATGTTGTTGAAATGTACTGGTTGCATATTGTTGGTGTGACCCTACGGTGTGGTTTTCTAAATACAAGCTAATAGGCCATGTTAGCTATACCGAACATCGGGGGTGATTTTCACGGCTGCTCATTAACAGTACGTATCCTGTCTCCAGTAAACTGAGTCGAATCGGAAAGGTGAGAAACTTTTGGACATACGTAGATGGGCAGGTTGACTGATACGCTCAGGTGTTGCACATCAACATATTTCACATGTTGCTATGTAATCAGCAATCGCTGACAGACTTTTGTTGATATTTCAAGCTAAAGGTTAGAGGACGTTCCTATTTTGTTCTGGTCTTGTGCTCGTCTACCTCAAGTTTGAAGACAGCTGTTGCCGCAACACTATCAACGAGCGTCGGAACAAGTGCAAAAATATTATCATTAAATTTTAATTTAAAAAGGTGATTGAGAATAAAACCCTCACATTCTCCCCGTGGGATAGATATACTGAATAATTATGGGTTGTTTTATCGTGATTGTTGGTCAGGAAAGGGTTATATGAGTGAACTCTGAAACAGTCGAACAGCTAACATTGGGACAAGTTATTTGCACCTTCAGAATAAGGCTCACGAAACGAATTATTCTCCTTGATTGCCTAGAACAGTCAAGTCACTGTTTCATTAATGTTCATATCTAGAGTGCTTACCCTGTCATACCGGTAGTCCAAATTCATTGAATTTTGTTGACTTCCAACATAAAGATTATCTGAACCACTGAGTTCCTTTTAACGGCTTCTTCAAGACAGAAAGATCGTATATATAGTGCGTTACTGTTTCGCTCTTCACCACCATAGAGTAGCCTGATAAATACTCAAGCAAAAGTGGTTGTAGGTTCATAAACACAAAAGTTAGACATGTCTAATATGAGTTGACTAGCACACTTGTTGACGTAGTTGCCTCAAGAACGCTTGGTTGGAACTCACATTTCAGCTATGGAAAGAATAGACACTATTTGAGAGCCCTGACGAAAACGAAACTCTACTCAGGGACCCTTTCAGAAACAGGCCGGATTAAACCTCTGTTGAAATGCAAACGTTACAATCGGTCTTGAGAGATGTTTAAGGTATATAAGTACCTATTTAATATTGCCTTCCAGTAAGATTTCTCACATCTATACATTCAAGAATAAGTCATCAGATTCACCGAATGGTTCACTTTTTGATTACATTCATAGCATCCTTCCCCCCACAAACACTTGCGAATTTAAGTCCTCTACAGTGTACGGCGTGCGAACTACGGCTCTTCAAAAATTATTTAATCAGAAACGATCGCCGTCGCCTTTTTGACTATCTGATCATATATACGATCGATCCGTTGCTGCATCGATTTGGTTCGGAGGCCACGTAAAGGGCTGACTCTTGGAAGATTGGGCGGATCAACAAATCTCGGTAACAATGAGTTTTTAATCTTTCTGTGAATTTGTTACTTAACGCAGCAGTGGCGACCATCTAAATGTGCACTGTCCTTCAACAATTGCTCGGGTGCTTATTCGTTTGTCATGAGCGTTGACAGCCGAATTTTACCAGAAGCTCTCTGCTTGCATCTGGGGACGAATAGTTCTTGGGCCGTTAATGTGTCAATTAAAATTAATGCATTCAGATGACACAGTCAAACGGCAACTTGGAAAAGATGTGTTCAACAGAAGTGTATCTTTGGTTAGCGTCGAATGTTAGTATTTACCTGCAGCCGGTGGCAAAGCCTTTTAAACAAAACTCATTGACTGCAAAAACTGCAAATCGTCCATTTCTGAAAACATTTTATTGAACATTAAAGCGCATAGGCAATAACGTGTACCCAATAACAAATCCACAGATCAGTGTGAAAAAATATTCACCTTTCCACTGAAAATTGTTTGGCTTAATTATGAGACAAATTGATGTGGATTTTCCTCACCGGACAACCACTGAAATCAGCCAAAATTATGGCAAAAAAAACCATTATTTGTAAGTTGCTCATTGTTTCCCCTCAGTTGCTAACAGTATGCCTCGTGGTCCACAAGTGATGGAACCACGAATGATGTTACATTAACTGGAGCGGTTGATGGGAATTCTAGATAGGCTTGGTAGAATGCCAGAACAGGCTACTCTACAGGGTTATGCATCGTATAACGTTTAACAGCTAGTAAGCTACAGGAGTGACTGAAGCATATGGTTTTTATTACATCCATTCGAAGTTAGTTGGGCTGCAGCAAGCAGATTTGCGTTTTTCGCCACACAACTCAAACCTGAATAACACTGTGAAATTGTATTATCGTTAAAATGCGAAGTGTACTAAAGAATTCATCGATGAAGGTTAATTAACACGTTTTAGCAAATTTAGGAAAATTCTGTCTGTGCTATCGATGTCAACTAATCAATACGTATTTTATGAAGTTACCGTCAATTTTTTAACAGGCAACCAGAAGAGTAGATAGAGATTGTATCCGAAAGATGAATTATGCAACATGCAGCAGTGGTTTAAATACAGTTGTCCTCTTTGCTCGTCTTACTGTCTGTCAACTCAGGGTCTGTGTGAACAACAATGACCTAACGGTCACTTTGGACACAATCATTGTGAGCTTACTAATTTCGATCGCGCGTTAGACAACTTTCTTTTTCGCTGAGCACAGTCCCCAATGCCACACCGATGTCTAGTTTGTTTGGAACCTTCACCTCTAGCCCGACTTCGCGCACGTTTAAAGGTAGTCCATAGACGGTAGTCCGTGTATATGGCCTTAGCCGGTTGAACCGAACCACAATCAGATGTCTGTTCGTTTCTGTCGGTGCACTAATTTGACAGGGTGTCTTCGAAAACATCCGCTGAACACCATACGGTCATCTCCAATGTTTATGCTTCTTCGCTGATATTTCCGGGCCCAGGACCGTGTTTTCTAACCATGCGGCTTTGCGAAGCTCCTATCGTAATAGCGCTTTCGGTGCCTGTGAGATGTTTCCAGATGTGTTATATTGGGAACGAATTTGTTGGGTTGTCTCAGATGCGTACTCGATCTGTGCCACCTTCAACTGAAGGGTCCACCCAGCACCACCCGCTTGACACTTACGTCCAAATTCCTATCAGAAGACGATTTTTAATTCCTTTTCCATGCGGCCCCCTTCGTCGTGAATCAGAAAATTGACGAAATGGTCCAGTTGAATGGAACTCCTGATAACTCGCGAAGTACCGAATGCTTGAATTCAATAACTAAAAGTCGGTCACAAGTGTCTGCTTAAGAAGGAGCGGAGTTGGGACAGACGAGCATCCCCAGACATAAAATGAACACTGAGGATATGCTACCAATCAAAGTACTTCTACGCTGGATAGCTGTTCATCACCAGGATGAGGTGCGTAAAACAGTTGACGACGCAGCACAGAACAATTTGATTCGACCATCAAATTCTCCACGGGCTACCCCAATAATGCAGGTAGGAAAAGAAAGGCAGTGATCTACGACTACGCTTGGGTTACAGGAAATCCAACCAAGTGACAAAGAAAGACGCATTCCCGTTGCTAAGAGTCGATGACCTCTTTGATTATTATGACATCAGGTTATTGGAAGGTGACTGGGTAAAGAAGACGGCTGAGTTAACACGGCGGTCACCGTACCGTCGGGAGTGTATGAGTTTTAAGTTAGGCTCTCTGGGCTGCCGTTAGTTTAGTTCACACGTTTAGGGGTGGTTTTATCGTCAGATGAACAAAGCGGAGGGTGGTATGTGCACGTGCCGAGTCCTTGAAGGACTAGAGGCGTTACATTATCACTTCTAGGAGAAGAGATTCATAAATGACGGACAAACTGTTATTAGCTTCCAAATGTCGATTTCACATAATACTTCACCAAATTCTAAGTAAATTAAAAACGAATTATTTTATTATCTACTGAAATAAAGAAATAATTTTTGGAAAGGTGCACTTTTCCCTTAAATGTCGTTAACTTTTCAATAAACAGGTAACGTAAAATTTACAGTTGATAATTATGGTAAAAGATGTGAAAACAGTGGTCTTATGAATGTGTCTGCTTGAGTCCAGACGACAAACGTATTGCCATAGTTTCCGTGCATACAGAATGTATGGTTTTCTTTGGCAAACGTATGATCTACAGTCGAATACACATGCTCATTTCTTCTTATCTACTGAGCCCTTTTTTCGTGAATTTTCGTTTTGCAGAGGGTTAAGATGAACTGAATGCATTTCGACCACATGTTTTATCCAGTATCTTCAAAGGTCCGTGTTCTTGTAATATTACTTGTTTGCCAAAAGTCTTCAAGGTTTAAACATTGTATCTGTCACAGAGGCTTCTGATCTGTGTCCATGGTGGAAATTGACAAATAACCTATGACCGTCTGCGGTCTGGCTTCTCCTTACACTCACTCGAATGAATGTTTTACTGGATTAATTCTTCAACTTAGGTTCGCGTATCCAAAATTCGGCCTTTTTATTGTTAACAGCAGACTTACCTGTACTAATGGTTTGGTATTTCACGAATTTCTACTGGTTTGAACACCTAAGAATAATGTTCATTCATGTTCATCAGTATTGTTGCAAAAGTGATCAAGCAGTGTGCCACTTCAAGCGTAATCAAGAAGTGAGATGACGTTCAAGTTGAAAAATAAAAATGGCCATGAGGGAACTTGAGTTCAATCATACATTTCCGCTTCCGACCAGTCTCACAGTTGAGATAAATTTGATCGGTAATCACAAAGGCGGGTTTTCTAAAGAGAAAACTTGCTTTTCGCAGCGCACCCAAACCAATGGGTAGAATAATATGTTTTGGCTACTGCGGAGACGAGCAGAATTTGACTGCTCAATCAAAAACTGTGCGTTAAAACTACTATTTTGCAGGTCCATCAGTCAAACTAGATTGATTGCCTCTCTATCAAAAACGCAGACACGTTAGTTAATTGATAAATAAATATTACTAATGACACACCTGTCTTAGTACGGTTGCGTTAGGTATCCAGGTTCAGACGAAAGAGAGGAATTGAAGCACATCCATCTTATTATCTACGCTAACTGGACAGAATTGCGTTCTCAGTGACTCTAGTGCTTAGCAAACAGTTGTAAAAATGAACAGTGAATAGCCAAACGCAAGCATGAGGAATGCCGACAGACTGAAGCATCATGCGAACATAACCAACCGACATAAAACAAAAAGAACACAAAATTAAGACTCGTCTATAAAGACATGCATGTATTGTAACCTGTGGGCGTGCACTGGGATGCCCAAGATAACCCCGGATACAGTTAAAGTTTGTGTATGCATCGATCAAACATTTTCACTTATCCACAGTGATAATCAGTGGTGTTCACAGTGGGCCAGTCCGGACGGATAAGTTCTGTCCACCGAATAACATACCAGTTTATAGTTGAATTTTCGGGAAAGAAAACAGTCGGCTTTCGCTCTCAAGTAACGACAGGATGTCAGCAGGTGGACGAATATTTGCATGAAAATTTTGCACTGTACGCCAGCAGTTGAGTGAAAATTAACATTTTGCCACCAACCAAAACGGCTGTTCAAAGCAGGAACAGGAAACGTTGGACCTACTTCCAACTGAAAAAATCAAGGCAATCAGTGATTCATATTTTCCAGATGCTGCACGGGCACATCTAGCTTGACACTGATGGTGCATAACTGATTCATACAGGATAAAAACGGTCTGCGAAAACGTAGATTTGTGACATCTGTATTATAGTTCATTAGCATAACACTTGCTGAAAGTAAGGCAAAGACGGGACAAAATTATTCTTCCACTATCATTTCAGTGACAAGTGGGAATCGTGCAGAATGGCCCGATTCAGAACGGCACCTGATTCAAAAATGAAACCTTACTATTCTTTAGAGGGTGAAGAACTCGGAGGCGTTTAAGTAGACCCTCTGAAATCAAGGGATTGTTTTATGAATTCAGAGGTAAACGTTATTAAAACCTTGATAATTTCAAGCAACGTAATATAAGGTTTTCTTTATTCAATTGGTTAAAACTCAACTCTGAATCACATTAGTGTACAACCGTAGTCTTAGATGATATTCACGGAAAAATGCATATTTTAACAACCGCGATAAAATAAATCTTGTTTTTATCATAAGTTTTGTCGGCTGTAATTAGTTCGAACAACTCAGAAGGGTTTTTATCAGGAAACGATATCTTGATCCGACTGTTAATGAGAAATTCCTAAAGGAAATTTGTAATTGCATTTCGTTCACTCATTGCTTCAGACACAAGTCAGACACACATAAAATCTATACAACGTTTTAATAAAGCATAACTGATTTACCATAACAAATTTCAGAACACAACTAAGTTAATGTATGTACTCCAAGTTCTAGTGATTCTCTTCGATCTCAATCCATCAGTTTGCCTGCAAGACTGTCATCATTTATTCATAATAATTCGCATCTTAGCTTTCACCACTGATCAAGCAAATGTCAGTTCGTTAGCTGACATCAATTGACCTTGATGAAAGCTTCTTCAAAAAGTTCAAATCTTTCTCTTTTCGTTGTGAAATTAGAGCTTCATATCAGTTTGCTTCCTATGCTCTTGTTGATTTTGTGTGAAAAACATATGCAAAACAATTAGAGAAGTATTAACTATACAATCCATGTTGTATTAGTAAATCGTCTCGTGTTACTTGACTTTTCACGATTATTAATGAAGACACGTTCTTATGGCGCTTATGGCTTCTTATTTTCAACCACACACGTCACATAAGTCTATCCCAAACATTTTTCCCTTTCTCCTCTCAGTCTAACTACAAACATATTATCATAGTTGTATTTATGAACTGGTCAACCTGTACACCTTCCAGTCCTCTCCATCCAAAGGTCGAATAACTTCACGTCTGCTCCCGTACTTTTGTAGATAGGGTCAGAGCTTAAACCTGTGAGCTTGACCTATGACAGTTTACGAAAGGTTCACTAACAAATAAAGTCTGGATTTATGAAGTACAAAAGCAGTCCAAAAATCCACGATTATTCAATATCCAAAAGCTTATTTTTTACTTCTTTTGTGATGCCTACAGTTTTGGTCGTTCGGCTAAGCGTTTTATCACAGTGGTCAAACGATATTTTCTGGTTGCCTCAAATTAGCTACTAGCGTCAGTTTTGTACACCCTGCCCAATCCAACCATTGCGCAGACGTTACGAAAACACTTCGAGTTTTCAACATAGCCATACTCATTAAACCTAAGACATTCCGCTGGCTCGTTATGAATACTAACGAAACATTTTTGATTAAAGTATGAAAACCTGACCTGAGTTTCCACAAAAAAAATAGTCCACTCACTAAAACTTCTTTGGCCACAGATCAATCAGCCAGTCTTGCCACACAAACACTTGATCCTGTTCGTTTGGCGTAACGCGCATTTAAATTCCACTCCAGTTCATACCATTAGTTTAACATTCACTTCACGTTCTACATGCACACGAACACTTCATGGATTTAGCGGTTTGTCTTAGAAAATGTTTGGATGAGTTCACTGTAACAGTGTTGGATTCAGAAAGCATGATCGACAGCAATTGTTCGTCACATCAGTAACCCTGTGTTTTTATCAGTTAACTTATCTACTACTCAATTTTTGGTGTGGATACCAAGTAGTCAACAAAAATAACAAGTTGGGGGTGGATTATATCAGTCTGTCGAAGATGCACTCAAGACTAACATCATTCGGGGGAAACAATGAGTTTGAACAGCATTGAACAAATAAACACTTCAATTGGTTCGGTACCATCAACAAAATCATAATTATAGATAAAAGCTTGTTTTTACAGACGAAAGCATGAAATGAATCTAAAAAATGAGAGAAATTTTCACAAATGTTAAATATTTCCCACACTAAACCAACCAACTTCAAGGTTTACGATGTACCTGCTCAGACCGCACCAAAGTGTGCATATTTTGTGCGGAGAAAATAAGTTACTTTATTTCTGTTGAAAATATAAAAGTCATGCAGTAAAAATGTCTTCCAGTCAACGGTGAAGTTCCTCTTAAATTTTAACATACAGTTTGTCGACATTAACGTTGGTTTGCATATACATGAGTGTGACTATCACTGAGCTTCCTCATAAGCGAAATTGGTTAGGTCGAATAACGTATAAGATAGGCACAGTGGCCGCGTTGTCCTGCAAAATACTGAGTGAAAATCCAGTTTCAACTTGTGTCGTAATGAGAAAGTAGTAGTTGATTTAGAAGGATTTCAAGTAAAATCGAAGAGAAATCTAAGAAAGAAATAATACACGCAACCGAATTTTTTAAAATTACGCTGTTGTCTAATAGGCATCCCCGTTTATTAGTAGTATAGCACGAATCGTACACGCGACCTCAACGGCAGAAAGACCAGGGATCAAAAGCGACTATCGAAAATGTGTATATGTACTGCACCTGACATGCCATCCAAGAGAACCTGGCTACAGTAATGACAAGAAGATTAGTATACAACAGCCATGCGAAGTAACATTTCATGTTTGTACCATATTTTCAAATATCTCCGATGGTTCTCTTGCAGTAACCAACTCTCTAGAACAAGCGTCTTTTGTGGCCACAACAGAACCATGGGTTACATGATTAACATCAACACACCTGGAAACGTGTTCTAACTATCGCGCTAGTCTTGTGTTGATTTGCTCATTGAGCGGACGAAGTTGTCGGGAAAAGATGCAGTCAAATTTTAAAGACTAAAATACCCAAACGTTTTCGACAAATGTTTCCCGGGAAGATAATGCTTCGGTTGTGAATAAAGTCAATCGTTGAATTATTTTGAACGCATCACAACATGTTTACTACTAAGTATTTCATTCACACAGCTCACTTGAAATGTACATTTACCTTCCATATATGAACTCTTTGGAAAAAGTCATCCTTTAGTTCCTGAAACAAACTAGAACCACAAACACATCAGATAAAACCGGTAATTCCAACGTGACCAAGACGCACTCACATCGATTCTGCCCAGATTACTGATGGAAAAATCGTGGATAAGCGGAGTTCATCTCATATTTACAACCAGAGATTTGAAAAGAAGAATTCAAAGAGTGCAACAAAACAAGATACATGAGCGTTCATCATTAGTTATACTATTGCAATGCCCATTGAGTGATCCATATCAATCTTAAAGCAACAAATCTCTGTTGTGAACATGACTGTCCCGAGAAAATTCCTTCGGAATAAATTTGAATACGTATTTGGTAGTTATAGAATTGCATATTTTTGTGCAGATTGCTTGAGATTAATGAATTTGTGAAGGTGTACTTTCCTTTCTTATTGACAATTAGGTTTCCGTAGTTTTGCAGCGTGAAAATGGAACTAACCCTAGAAATGTTACAGATAACATTTGATAAAAGTCAGCTGTCTTAACTTCAGTGACTTTCAACTTGGACAATTCAAGTTACTCAATTTTACGCCGATTTACCACCCGAACTTCCGGAAACAACATGACAAATTAGGGATAAAGGCAAGCGTTATCTATTATCTATAAAGATATCAACAACAAGCGGTCAGTAACTAATAAATACACAGCCTTTTCAGAACCACCCACAGAAATCGGTCAACAGATTAATCGAACATCCGCATACATAAAAGAACCCTCAACAATTGGTATGCACGTTTTTTGCGTCAATGGGCTTGCGTTTCCGTGAGATTTTTGCTTGGCAGCTTGGTTTCAATGGTAGAATTAATCATTATGTTAGTTCAATTTTCAGTTGACTTGTAATTTTCCTTCATTTTATTTTATAATATTGTGATTGCCGAGAACACACAAACATATCAACTTTACTACGAGACTACTGTAAAACAGTAAATTGTTTTAGAGTTTGACGTGGTAGTGCGCTACGGTTCATTCCACACATCAAAGCAACAATTAATACAAGTGGCCAGAAAATTCTTCTATTTTGCGTGAAGGGAAAAAACGGATTTTACACAATGTTTGTTTCTTTTATATCACAGCAGTGATAAGCTGCAGGAACAAACAGTACACAACACTAAACTCTTCGATTACTTAAAGCCTCCATCACATTAAATCATTCGTTGAACCGTGAGATCTAAACTGGAGTAATGTATGTAGAAGTTTTTGATTAATGAATACTAACCGCTTTCATTCAAAACAAGGGTATCATATGCAAAACGAGAGATCATAATACGTCGCCAATGAAATAGTAAGGCAGATGGAATGCCGGGCAGACGAGTAAATCATAAAATGGTATCAACATTATCATTTGTGAGGTTGTAAACAATCAGCTTTAACAGCAGCGGGACATTTGTGAAACCCAACTGGACTGTGTGCGTAAGATTTTCATGTACAGATTAGAAAACCGGAAGGGTCTTGATTAGAAAAATATTATCTGAGTGGTAAATTAAATGTACTAACTCACAGAATTGCCATCTATTGCAACAGAACTCTGTAAGGAACTTGTAGAATGTTCGAGAAAATTAGCCTTCAGAAATGCTCCTCACTAGAAGTTCATTTAATTTTCCAAGTAAAGCTCAGTGACCCAGAGATTTTGTTGGCTTTCCTAGCTAAACGCATATTTTACGGAGGTTGGCCAGTCTTATAGGTATGCACCTCAACCAAAATCAGGAAGTATACGCCGGAAATTTAGACTGTTATGAAAAGTTGCTGAGTGGTCATTTTGGAGCCCTGCCGGCTGTCCTGCTGAAAATAGTTCTTTTCTGTAAGTGTTCCTCGGGCTGAGCATTCTCTGGAGATGCAATTAAGACAACCGCCCAAAAAGACTGGTAACGCTGAGCCTTCTTGTGGAATACCAAATAACTGTCATTTCCATGTTTTAATATTATACTTTTTAACACAATGTAAAATAACCTAAAAGCTCTTGCTGTCAATCGGAAGCTTTCTAAGCATGTTTTTTTCCACTTCTGTGAAGCTGGTGAAAAAATATTCAACCACTGATAAGTAGTTCGGTATTTTTGATAATTTAAAAACGATCCATTTGCGAAAAATCTGAACTTCTGCTAGATTCGAACCAGCGACAGAAACAACATGCTCAGACGCTAAAAATGCTGAAAAATTATTTATTTTACAATAGGGTAAATTGTGGCGCAAAGATCTTTCAACTCAAAAGAGATGGTAGTTGGTTTTAAACGATGTCTGTTTTTCTATCTATTCTCACTTATATGCTACACGCCGGAAACCACCATGTCTAAAAGTCGTTTAAAACATTTTGCTTGTCTCTCCTAATATATACTTAAGTTACACGTAACAACAGAACGCTTCGCTTACATTGTGAAATAGTTGCTACCGGTAAAGAGTAATTAAACTTATTAGCCACCTCGAGAAAATCGCCCTTCAGTTTGATGTTCGTGAGATGCCTACATTGAATTAAACATTGGATTTCCCTTATCTATCTCGTAAAACTAAGGAAGATACATTCGTGGCGAGTTGCGGACACTTTGATTCACTCTTATTAGTCATCAATGTACGACCAGCACATTTTATACAATCTCCATTAACTGAAAACAAGTAAGCGGGTCAACCAACTGGCCTTTATCGTTTACTCAACAGTGATGTAATCAAGTACACACCAACGATTCTGATCCCATAACCTTCTTGTGTGGCTGAGATCATTAGATTTGCTTTTTTCCACCGATTACTCGAAGTTTTGGATTCGAATTGTTTATTGTGACTGGGTTAACCAGAGGGCCGCTTTCTTTACGTATGTAACAGTCCATATGTCATTATGTAACATCTACACTACTAGCCATTTTGGGATACACCCAGCTATAAGTTGACGCAAGCAACGAGCTATTCTGCCTACATCGAAGTCATTTTAACCAAAACCGGAGATAAAGTGATCAGATGAGTACTATTCCTATGAACAACCAGTCAACCAACATCGAACTGAACGAGTAATTGAGCAGCTGGATAGATGTATTGCGAGGCGATTAACAGTAAATGATGTCATTTTTTAATCAATCGGTTACCTGTGAGTTGTGATTGTACTCACTTTCTCAGTTAGACAGCTTGCCAGTTTTGATAATCTTACTGTGGGTATACGTAAGCAACTGATAAGAGTGGATAGGAATATTCACAACGGTTGTCTTTGCTCAGCTCTAGCTCTTAGATGTGACCATTAGCCAGCTGAAGGACAAAAACGACTAAGCGTAGCCACGCTCCAGTGTAGCATTCCATAAAAAACGTTGGAAGTGCTTACGAATGACAACAACAACAACAACAACAACAACAACCCGTTATCCATGACTTGCATACAAACAAAAGTGTTTGCTGTGACTAACCCGCTTGAAGGCAAATCCCTAGTTTTTCTTCTTTGGTCTAACGCAATTGAACAGCCACATTTACTTTCGTCAAAAACTTTTTTAACCGAACTGAGAGAATGCTTCATATATAACTGTTCTACTATTTCTTGGAACGCAGAGCGAACAACGATAAATGTTAGACCAGATGGTCATATCTTCAACAACCACTGAATACTTGTTAGACCCTGTCCACCGTGCCCAAAGAAAAAATGGGGTAACGTGCCCTTGAACGTGGGTATTATTACAGCAGCTATTTACACCATTGTCAGCCATGGTGATTTCTATTTACAGGTGAAGCCGCAACCATTGTGGATCTAACACAATTCGAAAAATGAAGAAACTGTCCGTTTTATTCCTCTGTTTCACTTTTACTGTGATGTTCGTGATGTGTGATGAATTCATTTTCTGACATAGTGTGCCGTTTGTTCAATAGCATATATTCTATCATCAATGACTAAACACGAATGAGCACGTTTCACCGTAACATAACTATAACCACACTCACTTTCCGCAAATTCGTTAGCAAAACCTTCATCCACATATAGGTGACACGGAACGCATAATTCATACAAACTCTAACTTCACGCTCACCTGTACACTACTTGGATTGATAACACAATCAATCAGTGATCAAAAATGAAACACAACTGAATCATCCTCTCCCTCCCTCCCCCCTTGTACTTACGTAATATCAGTTCATTTTTGGTTTTTGACATCAACGGTTCGTAACGTACTACACCAGCTTTGTTACAGCTACGTTGATGGGTATGCAAGCGAATATCTGAACATGTCTGCATGTTCACCTGCAATGTGGTTTGAAATTAATAAGGTTTGTACTGGTATTCACAACAGTCACTCAGTTGACAACATATAATCGTAATTCTTTAATTCAAGATACGCAACTCATGAACTGCTATAATTCATAATATCATTTTAGAAAAGGATCGCTCATGATGTGAACACATCATATAGTATTTGTGAGTGGACCTCCAATTGGAATGGTCAAAATGGACTTTACCTGTGACATCCGAAAATATTCCAACACTACAGTGAACCGCACGTTGACAAATGGTCAAACAAAATATGAATGTCGTGAAAACTTCATAGGGGTGCTAATACACACACAGAAACAAAAATATCCACCAGCATTTCAGGAAAACTGTTAGTCACTAAAATGGTACAAATAATCTACAAGAGGGCCTCAGATGGAACTTTGAAGTACAACCCACGACTTCTATTAGGGCCTATACTTAATAGTTTTGGTTTCTGGTTTTCAAATTTATTGAAAATTCTCGATTTCACAAGCAGTGGCTAAGTTCTTCGTTTCTACATGTGCGTCCCAAACAGAAGTCGTTATTTCAGCCAAATTGATATTACATGCTGCCTAACTTTGGGTCGGCTTCGTCATTTCGTTCATAGCATTGTGTCTGACTTTTCTGTTTGTCCCAGTACCGCGTTTGAGAATGCCATCATGTCATCCCAAGAACTATCACTGGATTCGGGCAGTCCAGAATGCGAAATAGACAACTCTGAAAGTGGTTGAGGAGTTGCAAAGGCTGAGTGTCGTCATAAGGAATTCGTAATATTGTCCACACATACAAACGACGGTTTTAGCTGTGCCTATGTTCGTTTGTTTTAGTTAACCTTGCTTTTATTGAATCAAGTTGAACGACATTCAGTTGTGTAGTGGTCTACATTCTTCACCTGGTCTCAGGTATTTCGAACACTAAATTGTTCCGTGATCTGAACTGCCTTGTTTATCACTGGTGGGACGGCTAAATTGTCTTTTATGAGCCCTTTACCTTATGTACCCATCCCGTTTCCAGCCCAAAACTTGTAATAATTTGAAATTCATTGATTATACTGTCCACGGTTCACCTGACATCACACAATATTCATCTTACCGTAATTAAACAGTTGAGGCTTCCAAGGGGATCTCAATAAGGCTTATGTTTCTTTTGTTTATTACTAATCTATTTAATACCTAACTGAAACACTGTCTTCAATCACTGACACCCGGACTGGTCGATTTACTAGTATCCCATATTGGACTATTTATTATTATTGCTTTTGTCAACATCGGTCCGTCGATTGCATTTGGGATCGAGATGGTTCCATGGATAATGCATTATCGACCGTTTGCAACGTCTTACATAGTCAACATCGGTAATGACGCGACAATAACCCAGCTCACCCGACATAGCGTTTCTGCAACCACATCATCAAATTTCACAACAGCATCATTAAAAAGTAACTTGCTGTTCATTAGATGTATGTTTGCATTCTGCTGACGGAGTAGATCGGAACCTGTTATCGCTTCTTCCGCGTTATTGACCAGTCAAACTGAGTTACCTGGTCAGGCAATACCTGTCAGAATTTCAACGTGCTTTAGTTTCCAGTGCGTAAAACACCTCCAAACCGTGATTTCATTTCCGTCACTTGACCTAACAATCAACCAGTTCATTCTGATTGTACCCAACGGATTGACCTCCGAAACAACTGTTTAAATATTTCACTGTCCCTCGATCAAATGTTTTTTCGTGACCCTGTAACCGCCAAGTGCCCCATTTATTGAAAAAATGGAAGTTATGTTGTTTAAGTTTTTACAAAAAAGCAACAACTGGAGGACATTTATTGTTTTGTTATTTGTTACATGTTTTCACTTGGTTACGGCCTCATCTTCGAACTTTTCTCCACGGTTGTAAGCCGTTCAATTTTCTCTTCAATATCAGACTTACAACTGCCTGACTTTTGTCTGTATGGCTGGAACTTGTGCCGTTTCGACCAACCGGTCAGCACCCGTGATCCCACATAATTCTATTACCGCATATTTCGTTGCAATACGGTATACATGCTCTGAATAAATTGATTTTTCTCTAAACTCACTTTTGTTTTCGCTCCTCTCCTAAAACACCCAATTCCGGGTGCATTACGAAGTGCTGATACTGGACCGGTTGACCCTGAATGTCATAAAACTGAACGTCAAATATACGAGTATATTGCCTTTGACATAATTTTAACTCAATGTCACCAATGTTTCTTGACACAAGAGTATAGCTGTTGTCGGTCAGGGCATGGGCAGCCTTCTCTCATTCAGCAAGCAGTGCTCCAGATGCGATTAAAAAGCGTGCATCATTTTTCGGTTTACCGGCTGCTATATTCACTTTGTTTTACCATAGCCAATCTTCTAAGCCTCCATTCGTAACTGGGCCTGGTCACGATCGACCCCCTGCATATTGTCAGGTCAAGGTAGCACTCTTGCGAAACGTCCTTCTACAAAGCAGAATTACCGTTGGCGTTGGTGGAATTTGGAGTAGAATATTTATGAGATGCTCTGTGAGGAGTCATTCCGCTGGGTCATTTGGTAGATCCCATACTACATAATGGTAGGTCGTTGACTGAGTTCAAGTATTGAATTTTTAATCTATTTAGGTGAGTTGTAATTCATTTAATACAGCGCTTGCCGCTTTCAGACGCGTTGTTTCTGTCGCAAATTAGAATCCAGCTAGAGATTGGATTTTTCATGATCAGCCCTGTTTCACAGTAAAATTACGCTCTTTCAATAAGGTTTCTATTTTTCACCCTCCTTATTGTAAAAGGCGTAGCCATTACTAACGGTCTATAAAAGTATGCAGTAGTTTTAGTGTAAACCCATTAAGTCTAATCCGTAATAATAATATTCAGCCAGTCACGTTGTTGTGAAGTAGTTTTCTTTTCAAGAATCATTGGAACAAATACCAATACGGTCTAAATGGTGGTGAAATTGCTTTCACCAATTACCTCACGAGAAGGAACGAGTTCTAAATGTTTTCTGTCTCATATTATATTTTTATGGGTACCGTGACACGTAATCCTAAAAGACAGATGGGACAGGTTGCTTCATATTGGAACAAACGATAACTTTCCAAAATGGACGATGAACGGCGCGACTTGATGGATCACGTGAACCATTCCCTTATCAAGTACTGAACATTTGTCATACAATAATCACCACGTTTATCTAGAAAAAGCCGTGCAACGAAACATCATCAACGGGGCCGTAAAATAGGCTGGAATATAAGGGGATTAAATGGTTTAGGCTTCTTTCCTTTTTTTCATCTGTTCCAAAACGACATTCAGGAAGATGCCAGAAACTGCGTCATCTCACAAAATCAGACCATTAGAATGCAATCTAAAAATGGTCCGATTTCGCATTCCTTTGTGCATACATTCGTTTAATCGCATTTTCTACCAATGAACACAGCAGTAGTACAGCTATATCTGTCTGTTCGTCTCCAGACTAAAGTTGCGTCTGCCTGATCCTAGCTGGTTTTGTAGGCCTTCAAGAGCACCTCGACCAGCTATACTAGCCGTGCAAAGGCTCTGTCGATTGGTGAACTAGGTTCCTCACTTTGATTCCGTCACTACACATCTCTAAGGCTTTTTAAACCCATTACATTGTGGAATGCCATATACATCTGCATCACTGAAATACAAAGTCTGTGAAAGTTGTTCGTCGTCATTCTGCTTCGTGCAACTTTCAAAGTAAAGGGACCAAACACTAAGTTGGAGTGTGTAGAGTACTTGATAACTGGGAATACTTCTAAAAAACTTTCTACGTTTGCCTACAGAACGTAATCACTGTTGGGGACGATGTAGCCCGTATCTCAGTGAACCGCACCATGAGTTGTGTTTCTGTCCATTATCTACAACTTCTACCCCCTTCACATCCCGTACGTTATCATAACTGATATCGAATGAGGACAAAAGGTGAAATGTGTTCATCTTGAATCGTCCTGCACGAGATTTAAACAAGTACACTTCTCAGACTTGCGAACACAGTCACATTAATAGAGATGCGCTTCTGGAAGTACATTTCAGCTATTCTACCCGTATACATGGTATACGTTATTGAAACCTACTGCTGCTGTTCTAAGCCGGTAACATGTGAATAGTGTGAATTTCCATGGAAGATATATCGTAAAAGTTGTTTTGTACTGGGGTATAGCTGGATCATCTAATTAACGTTGAAATAGTGGGGTGTAGAGAAGACGCTGAGTTCTCATTGGACATTTCTATGACTGACTGTGTGTTGACCACATTCCACACATTACATTCGGACAAAAAGTACATGATTGGTGACATCTGGAAAACATGTTTAAACCAAGTTTGGTGAAATATAAAACAGCCTGTAAACTAGTGTAAGGTATGCATCATGTTAGTGACCAATCATGTACTTTT